>APFE030044259.1:4881-32042 GCA_000404065.3 Pinus taeda | reverse complement strand
AGGGTTTCTTACCAGTCCATACCTCTTGTGGAGTCTTATCCTCCAACGCTGATGAAGGTGACCTATTGACCAGGTAACATGCAGTATCTACTACCTCTGCCCGGAATTACTGTCCTCACCCGACACCACTGAACATGCTTCTTGCCCTTTCCATCAATGTCTTATTCATTCTTTCCATAACTCCATTTTGTTGAGCTATATATAGAGTAGTCTTCTGTCGTGCTATACCACACTTCTTATAGAATTCTTCAAATTCCTTGCTGCAAAACTCTCCACCATTATCTGTCCTCGGCACCTTTATCTTCTTCTTTGTCTGATTTTCCATGAGAGTCTTAAATTCTTTAAACCCATCAAAGGCTTCAGATTTCTTCTTAGGGAAATATATCCATGTATTCCTTGAGAATCCATCTATAAATGATACATAGTATACATACTTACCCAGTGATAGAACCTTCACAAGTCCAAACACATCACTGTGCACAAGTTCTAATATCTATTTCACCCTCTTACTACCAGAGGGGAAACTTACCAAATTCCACTTCCCATATACACAATTTTCACAGAAATCAAAATCAGAGAGCTATTACTCATACCTTCTACCATACCTTTACCATGAAGTATTCGAAGGCCCTTCTCTCCAATATGTCCAAGCCTTTGATGCCAAAGCATGGTCTTCTCTCCAAAGACCAATAGATTTTCTGCTCCATTTTCAGGAACCATAGAACTATTGCACCCATCAACAACAGTGCTACCTTGCTGCTTGTACAAAGTTCCAATCCGAACTCCCCGCATCAATACCAGTGCTCCCCAAACCATCTTGCAGGTATCATTCTCGAACACTGTCTTTACACCTACATCATCGAACTTGATTATAGAAATTAGATTTTTGGCCAATGCAGGAATATGCAGAACACCCAGAAGTGTTCTAACCCTTCTACCTTGCAACTTCAACTTTACTTTTCCACGACCAACAATTCTAGCCTTCCTGCCATCCCCCAAGAAGACATCACCACCATCGTATTTATCATACTCACAGAACCACTCTCTATGGGGAGCGAAGTGAAAGGATGCACCTGAGTCAATCAACAATGCCTCATGATCTACATGTGTACTTGAAGAAGCCAATTACACATCCCCACCTTCATCTGACGTGGTTTTCACCTCTGTAGAAGTAGCATCATCAAATCCATTTTCTTTATCAGGAACTTTAGATTTACAGTCCCTTTCGTATTGCCCTTCCTTTTCGCATTTAGGTTTTCCTGGAGATTTAGATCTCCCTCTAGACTTAGATCTCCCACTCGTTGTCCTATTTTTGTTTCTGCTCTAGGACCATCCTCGTATAGACAAGGCATCACCATTCTGGCTCTCCCTATTTTTCCTTCTCATCTCCTCCGTCAGCAAGGATGAGACTATTTCATCAAACTGCAAGGCAGTTGCATTGCTCCCTATTGCAATAACCAGACTATCCCACGAATCTGGTAGAGAACACAACAAACAGATGCACTTATCTTCATCTAAAATTTTAATATCAACAGATGCTAACTGACTTACCACAGTATTAAATGCATTCAGATGCTCTGTCACTGAGTCTCCATCTTTCATCCTCAGGTTATACAGCTTTTTCTACAGGAACAGTTTATTCACCAGAGACTTAGATTGGTACAAAGTCCCTAACTTGTCCCACAAAGCCTTTGTTGTAGCTTCCCCTGATACATTCAACAATACTGAATATGAGACACACAATCATATTGTGCTCTTTGTCTTCTGATCCAACTTCTTCCATTCTTCATCGAACACTCCCGTTGGTTTAGTGCCCAAATCTACTGCAATCCACTGATCTTTATCCACCAATAGATCCTCCATCTTGAGTTTCCACAACTCAAAACTCTGACCATTAAATTTCTCGATCTCCATCTTTCCACTGCTCGCCATATTCTTTCACCACCAGAATCGATCTCACATATCTCCCACTGAACAGGGTCTACCATAGGCCCGAGCGAAACCCCTCAGCAACAAAGGCGTCCCCTTGAAGCCAAAACAACTTTGATACAAAATGTAGGTTTTAACCCCGTACAAAAATTACCTGCATACGAATTCTAAAACACAGAAAAATAAACAATGCAAGAGCATAACACATAAAACACATATGCATAGAGATTTTCCCCTGGATCCCAAAACTGGGACTACCAGCTTGATTTTTCATTATATTCCTTTCAATGTTACAATACATATTTATACATGCCGAAGCATCCAATACCATGGACTAAAAACCATCACGTCCAAAACCATGGAGCAAAAACCATAGGTAGGTATACCCAACCTAATATAGGGTCCAAAAAGAATTTCCCAGGGCGCTGCCCCAGACCCGTTAGAGGGGGGCTACCTGCCCCCCTCAAACCCCCCTGTGACCCCCCCGCTGCGCAATAGGTGCAACGGAGGGGGCGCTCCACCCCCCCTCTAATCCCCCAGTCCACTACGTAGGTTAGTCATGGAAAGAATATAACACAACCCAACAGAATGTTCCAAGGGACATGCAAAGTCTAGTTTTCATCGTCAAAGTCATAGCCCAAAGAACATGTATAAGTGTCATGGGGATTTTAGAAATTTTGGTGATTTTGATTATTTATGGGAAAAGTTTCCTTGCACATTTTTTGATCCAATTGACCATTGTGTGGCTTATTGTGAACAACGTAAGGAAATGGTCAAAAGAATGGATCAAATCCTTAGGAAAAATCATGAAGAATATCTTGTCGTTATGAAGACTTCTATGTTGATGGGAAAGCGAAATAATCTGTGTACCCATTGTAGCATGAATGGGCACCGGATTGAAAAGTGTTGGAAACTCCATCTAGAACTTCATCCCAAGAAGGACAAAGAGGTCATGCAATCCCTTGCAAGGAAAGTGACAGATGGCAAAGTGGAAACTGACATAGTTCCTAAAGCAGCCTTCAAAGTAGAGCGGGTGCAGAGAGAGAACCCATAAGCATGGAATAGGAAAATCATGGGTAGACTATGTTGTACAATTTTCTTGCTTTGTAAAATTGTAATTACTTGTTGTAAATTCTTGTTTGGGTACTTTGTAAAGTGAAGTCATGTATAATCACTTATCTACAACAAGTGTGTTTTCTTTGACATGTTATGCTATGTTGGCTTGATGATAAGTCCATTTGTTTGAGGAATTTTGGCATGAGAATTTGTATTTCATCTAGTACATCTACAGTTGTGTCAAGCACTCACTTATACAAGTGTTTCATAATGAAGCTTGTTTGTGAATTTAATCTTTTGTAAAGATTGTACAGAAGATGAACATGATTATGTGGACATAGTCAAGCATGTCATTGAACAAATGCGTCTAGTACATCAAAATGTACAAGTGTAGCTTGAGGACAGTAAAGCAAAGTAAAACAATGAATGGCGAGCATTAATTTTCTTCTAATTTTGAGGTGGTAGATCAGTTTGTCTTCAATAAAGAGAAACTTCAAGGTAAATTTTGTTTGAGCCAAAGGAATATGGTTTTGGAGAGAATGTTTAGATTCCATCCATGAAATATTTTTTTCTTGTATGTTTAGAAGAATTGTGGCTTAATTCTTGACAGGAAGATAAGGAATTCAAGAAAAGGCAAGGGAGAGTACCTTGATTGGAGCTCTAAGGCACCAAGTCAAATAGAATAGAAAGGATTGAGATCGAGAAATTTTATGAGCTTTTTCCTCACTTATTTACTGATACAGAATAAAAAAAATTAGGTCCAAAAGATCCTAGTGGGGAGGTATGATTCAGAGATCAAATATAGGATGAAAAATAAAATTTCTTGTAATCTCCTAACACTAGCCTCAAGTCGTAGTGTTCATCATCCTAATTCCAATGATGCTTGAATCGCCTCAATCTGAAGTGGTATGAAGAAGTTATGACATTTTGAAGTTTTCGACCAACAACCAAAAAAGTCAACAAATAGGTTGACTGAGATGCTGACTAGGAAATCCATATAGTTAACATCATCAGTTGACTATGTAGTGTATGGTTGGTAGCATACCAATAAGGTCTTGACATGTGGCATGTTCGTACAAGTGGAAATTGGCATGTTTTGATTGGTTCATGCATTTGTGAGGTGGCCCAATTAGAGGTCGCCACATGGCCCTCTATGATTGGACAATTTTTTTATATAAACACCTGAAATCCTTGGCAAGGTTCAACCCCCATACCTACCACATAACAACTATATGCTCTACCGTCACACCACCTTATTGTTTCTTAACAACTATAGGTTGTCGAATATATTTCAAGTCATATTGTTTTGGCATTGGGAGGAGCGTCTAGGGGGCTAGCCTCAGCCCCCATGACACATTACGCATCATATAACTATGGCTTGGTGGAGAGGGTAGCGTTGTAATCCCTAACACATAGTCACCTAGTTCGTCACAATTCCATGACGCAAGGCGAAAGGGAGTGGGGTTGTGTGGTTAGCCCCAACCCCCGACCACATAAATGCCACATGACCACAATTGGAGCCACAGCCAACAGGGATGGGAAGTTGGCTCTAGCCCCTAACCCTATGGGCAACTATATTACCATGCTGACAACAACAGGGAGATAAATTCAGTGAGGATGGGCAGGTGGACCCGGCCCCTAGCCCTATGGGAGCCATGTGACCCTAATTTTGCTCAAAGGGGTTATTGGAAAAATTAAAGAGGCAAAACATTACACCTTTTTTGGTGGGAATCACACCGATCCCGAGCAAAATTGTCGCTCATTGGACTATGTAAAGGGCGAATTTGTAGGACAATTAGCAGGTTTTTCTAATTTAGATATCGAAGCTTAGTTTGGAGAAGCATATCTTGCTCAATTTTTAACCTTTTTTAGCTCAAGAAGAGCCTAGATGGGGGTTTTTGAGTGTCCCGAACTCAATGCTAGCCTCAGTTTTCTAATTTGAGCACTTTATGATGGATTTTTTTTAGAATCAATTATCTTAGTGCTACAAGCAAAGTTGTTTTTGAAATAGTTTGGAGGCATATTTGAGCATGGAGAGAGACTAGTTAGAGGTTTTCCAGCCTTCTAGTTTCATCTGCAGTAGTTTTTACTTCTCTAGAGTAGTTGTTTTAAGTCTTTTCTCAATGTATTAGGGAGAGAAACCCTTTTTAACTCTTCATTGTGGAGGAGTTGCATGTTTATGCTTTTGATTTCTAATGGAATACAAGAACATATTGTGTGAGAGTCCATTTATGTTGACATTTTCATGACTTGTTGTAGGGAGTCAATTTTTTTAGTGAGAATTATTTATAGGAGAAACAATCCACTCTACTTTCAACCAATTGTATGTACCCATTTGTTGTTGAAATCAATATATGGTCTAGCTATTGGAGCAGGCATAGAGATGTAGCCCATGAGGGGTGAAGTTTGTCATCAAATGTTGGTTTCTTCTCTTCATGTTTATCATTTTGTGATGCATCTGAATTTGTCTCTTTTAAATTCATATGGAAAAGTTAACTCATGGTTTTGAAGAGGTTTTGAAACTTATTTACCTTTAAAGACCCATTTTGTTAACTTGCAAAGTGTCAAAGGACGGTTAGTTTTTGATAGGAGTGTTCTGCCATTTCCAGATCAAGGGGGGACTTCAACTTTCCACTCAATTGTAGGATAGATATACTACAATATTTCTTGTAGTTTACCACCCCCAAGATAGATTCAGAGTCTGAGGAGTTAGTTTCTCATGAGTATTCTCAACAACAACAAGTCAACAAATGGTAAGGAGTAGAGTCCACTTTCCAGGTGGTTTATCAATTTCCCCTAGTAGTAACACCAAAGTGACTCTCTGTTTTAGTAGAAAATCAACCACAAGAGTTCGAGGAGAATGAAATCACTATTTAAGAGGTTTATTAGTTGGCTTCTATAAGCTAGTACTGCAAGAGTCAAGAGTCCACTATCTAGGTGGTTTACCAGCTTACTAAGCAAGTACATAAATGGTTTATCAACCCCAAGTCTAACTAGGGAAAATTTTAAGAGCTAAATTCATAGGTGGGCTAATTTTCCATGCTTTTTTCAAAGAAAATATTCTCCAATTTCCGTTTTTTATAAAAATGATTCCCCCAAATTTTATATTATAAAATTATTTTACCTTAAAAATTCACCAAAAATTTGCAAAGACTATATAAAATCATCAAAAATTTGAATAATTTTACAATAATATCACCAAAAATTTTATATTTTTTATGCTTGTATGTTTGATACTAGTAAGGTTCACCATGATTTCTAAAATTTAAGATAAATTTTGATCCTTAAAATTTTCACTTTACTTAGTAGTTTATCAGTCCTTTCAGCTAGTACCTAGGCATCTCAATCCTATTAAGTGGTTTATCAGTCGCAACTAACATCCCAATGGTTGATTAGGCCCAATGCTAACACTGATTGTTTCAACTCTATATAACTCTCCCTCTCCAACCAATTCACAAGAACACACACTAGCCTTAGCAAAACATAAAGAATGTTATCCTTAAAACACAAAACACATGCTAGAGAAAAGTCATTTCTCCTCGATAAATCCATGTCAATGACCAATTTTCACGTTTTACATTCTCTTCATCATGCATTTGTTGTTCTTTATTTTTCTCAGTGAGCTCTCTTTTTCTCCATACCACTACATAGTTTGCTTACACTCTTGTATCTCTCTCCCCCCACACCTTGTCTCCCATCTGAAATTTTGCTTCATGTACCTTTCCATGCATGTTGACCATGTCCACGATTTTTGCAAAAAATGATATTGTGTAGCTCATCCTTTACTCATGAATCCAAATCATGAATTCAATTCCTTCACCAACAATTCCATAAATCCATTAGGGACATATGTGGTGAAATAAATATAGTGGCTCGGGCTTACAAGCATCTTCTCCTCCCCAGACCTTTGGTTCCATGTCCACTTCCCTTAGTAAGTCAATGTTTATGTTTCGATGTTATTTACATGAATTATAATTCATAACAATATTTATGATAGGGATAGAACAAAAGGTTGTGTTGATGGACAAAAATGACCATAATCAACAATGGGGATATCACTCACTAAGGGATCCAATTAGGCACTTATCTATTTGGGATGGTGATTCTGACTTGTTAAAATGGGTCTAGTCACCCCTCACTCTCCTTACTAACTTTTGATATTATTTATTACTTAAAAACAAGAAGAGGAATCAAACCTACCTTCTATAGTGCACTTGGAAGAATCAATCCTTAAGCTGACATAACGGCTCAGCCAAGCCATTAATGGAATTGCTCCTACAAAAGGAGACTTCTACAAATATTTCCTAAATGAAAATGCCATTCTAATCTACTATGCAAGCAACAAAAGTAAATCCTAATTTATCTCGATTAAAATAAGGAATAATCCCCCTCTCAATCAAGAGTAAGGTATAACTAGAATGGACCATATTTGAACTTAATATTAAAATGATCCAGCAAATTGAAGAAGTAGTTCATACAATTTAAAATTGTTAAAACCAATGTGAAAATATGAGTATCTTAATAAATCATTATAGACAATATGTTTTTTATGGAAGAAAACTCTGAGGCTCTAGGATCGCCTATGGATATGAGCACTTCCTTCGATCTGGTTGTCCCACTAGTCATTGTAGGCCTGACCTATCAGTCGAGCCAGCGAGCTTCTTTTTGTTTTCCTCCCTTCCTATTGTTGATCTCCTCCTCCCATATGAGCTTCCCCTCTCCTGTCCCTTCCTTTGCATGAGTGGATATACCTGGGTTGGGTGGTCTACCATGACCAATCTAGCTTCCCCCTCCCAACTTGACCAGGAGATTGCAACTTTCAACTATGTTGTCTCAAATGGACTAATATTTCATAAGTTTTTTGCCTCTTTCTTTGTAAAGAAGCTTGATGATATCCCAAAAATGGATATCTTGGCATCACAAGCCAAATCTCGAGCCCTTTAGCTAGCAGATCGAGGCCTTATGGGCCAATTCATGGTTTTATGGCCCTCCTTGAAAAATGTACGCCAATGGGTCTTAAATAATTGGAAATCCTTGATTGAAGGAGAGGTAACTTCAGCCTTTTGTGGTAAGGGATTTTTTTACCTTCTTTTTTTAGAGAAGAGTAGATCGAGATAATATTTTTCGCATCAGAGTATACTTTACAGGATTCCAAGGGATATATTTGGATCGATGGAGCCCCAATTTTAATCCAGATAGTGTTATACCTGCCTTAGTTTTGGTCTAGGTCAAACTCCCATTTCAACCGTTGCACTACTGGAATGATGCGGCCTTTGGGAAGATTGGTAATGCTCTAGGAAGATATGTGGATTATGTTGAACCCCTAGATGGCATGTTTTCTTATGCTCGAATATGTATTGAAATAGAACTAGAGAAGGGCCTACTGGCCATGATTATTCTGATTTTTGATAGGTGGTCACATATCAAAGAGGTTGACTATGACCAACTTCCATTCAAATTCAAGGTCTTCCATGACTATGGACACTTTTCCAGAAGCTGTCCAAAAAAATATGAAGAGCTATAAAAGCAAGGAGAATTCAGTGACTAATGGTAGTAGGCTAAAAGGAGAAAAGGGCCTCAGAAGCAACAACCCCCTCCCCCTTAAAAATAGAATCAATCCCCATCAAAGGACTTTGGGCCATCCTACTTTAAGCAAGGGATAGTAATTGGAGATGGATCGAACAAGTATCACTCTCAAGAGACCTTGATCAATAGATATGAAGTGTTGGCCAATGAACCAGAAAAAGGAGAGATCACACAGCGAGATCCACCAATCTCTAATATGTCAGTCATGTTTTAGGTGCCCAAAGCTCCTCAACTACCATTTATACTTCAAAATATTAGGAAGAGAAGGCTCCTTCTCAAGAAGATACTTCGAAAGACGAGGAATACTTTTTGTATTCCAAAGGAGTGATTGGAGCCCCTTTTCAAAAAATGAGAAATATGAATAAAAAAAGAAAATGAAAAATAACTTCTCCCTTGTAGATATGGAAAAAAATCCAATAGAGAAAGATGATTGGAAAAATAGAAAAGGAAAAAGAACTAGGATACTAACCTGCCCTAAAGCACATCTAGTTGTGAGTGATAATAGGAAAAGGAACCAAAATAAATGAAAGCCCAAACCCATCTAAGGGTTACCCTCCTCTAAAAGTAAATGATTGTAGTTATCTCCTGGAACTATAGGGGACTTGGTTCAAAAAAAAGAAAAGAGGAAATGAAATCCCTCTATAGTTCTTCTCTAGGAGACAAATCTTGAAGAGCGGGAAGAAATAATACAATCTCCTTTTCTATGGTATGATAGTGAGATCTCAACTGTCAGTGCAAAAGGGGCCTCTAGAGGTGTATGCACCCTCTGGGACCCCTCCCAAGTGCACCTCATAGACTTCTCTTCTAGTCTCCATTGGCTCACAACCAAATTCCTTGAGATTTATTCTAATCAGGTACTATCCATTATCAATGTCTATATGTCAATTCACTTTAGGGAAAAAGTTGAATGTTGGGCTTCTCTCAATTGTTTAACTAACTCATAATTTGGGAACTCCTATATTTTCAGAGGAAACTTCAAGCCAAGGTGATAGATGTCAAGCCTATCAGTCTTAAATACACCTGATCCAAAACACGTGTGTGTCCTAACCACATTGTCGATAGAAGGGATAGATTCTTGATATCTAATGGCTTCCTTAAGTCCAACCTTTTTATCTCATCCTCTATCCTTTGTTGGAACATATCGGATCACCACCCAATGTGCCTTGATCTCTCTCCCTAGATGGATTTAGGGCCTATTCCTTTTATAGATTCAAGCTCATATGGCTTCATCACCTAGACTTCCATAGTGTAGTCGCTCAAGCATGGCATCCTTGGATTGATGAAAATCCAATCTCTATTTGTGAGAAAATGTTCAAGAGATTGAAAAGATGCCTCAAGTCATGGGACCATTCATCTAAATCCAAGAAATGGAAAAGACTATCTCCCAGCTTCATATTGGCATAGAAAGACACCATGTCTTAGAGAAAATGATAGGACTGGACAAGAATTTGTTTGATAAATATGATGTATCGCTAAAGGAGGAAGAGGAATTATGGAGGATCAAATCCTAAAGTGTATGGATGTAAGGTGAAGATAAAAATACTAAATATTTTCATAACCAAGAAAAAAATAGGGAAACTAAAAAAACCATTCAAGATCTTTAGATAAATGGGGTCCAAGTTAGTGATTTTCATCAGATTAAGGAATAAGCTATTAATTTCTTCAACAATATCTACTCCCAACATAAGCCTTTATCGAAAGAATCTGAAAATTACATATTGGAGCACACACGTCACCTCATCACAAAGCAAATGAATAAACAATTGATTCTCATTCCTATTATCTCCATCTCGTACTAAGGTCTCTTCCGAGATAAGAGATGAGTTGTTATTATTCAAAGGTGGAAAGAGAGATTTGTATTAGGCACCTTAACCCACAAAGGTTAAGTATATTAGGTCTGCATGGGAAGAGATAATAGGAGAAGCTTTGGGTGATGATCAAAGGTTTAGACTAATGGTTCAAAGTTTTATCATGGCGTATAAACTGTGCAACTCAGGGCCCAGGTCATCCACCATCCGAATCTGTTAACACCAACAACAACTTTGGTGGTGCACATACGAAAGGGCTAACACAGGTGCAAGCCCCCGACGTTGAACGGTTAGTGCTCGCAAAATGGTCTCGATTCATTCTAACACCTGACGAAGGCTTCTTCCAATTCACGGTACACTCTGTCGTAACAGGTAGGGTCTACCCGACAGGTGGCCTCCTCCTATTCGCTCTACAGTGCGCAGAGATTAGGTAAAGTGGTAAAGGGTAAGTAATTGGTGAAATTAGAAATTGCCTACCTCTTCGCATAAGATCATCCCCTGCCCTCCCAAGACAATCCACGACCATCACGTGTCTCCCTCTCCTACCTCCATCTCCCGCCACCTATGCATATATCCATGTCCTTTACATAAATTCCATAACACCCTAAAGCTATCACCTGACAACAATCCTTCAGCCCCAGTCAAAGAGCCTCTCTCCTAGATAACATCGCACGATTCCTCTGTACACACTCCCAAAGGTCACAAATGCCCTCTCAAGTTGTTTTCATTCCTCTTGCGGGCTCCAGATAACCTGAAACGCCAACCTCATTGTTTGCTTGCTTTGTTTTATTTAAAGGGATGAAGCGCGTGACGCCTACAACCCCCAACACCCATGTGGTCAAAAGCACTGGTGTCGGGCCTTTAACAGACACCGAAGCCCAAATTTTTGACCCTATCTATCCCTTTCCTCTCACAAACCTCCATTATGAAATGTTTGTCGAGCATGTGAGGAATGAGGACCCATCTAAGGTCGTGACTTCTGGGTTGTACTATCAAATGGCCCCTCTAGTCCATCACCTCCTTGAATTCGTAACTTGACTGGTGAATTCTAATCAAAAGGAGAAAAACTGCTTTGTTTCTACTTCAAGGGTGGTAATCCTCAAGATAATTGTCCTCTTAATGCAAAGAGCCCTCAATTTCCCTGCATCTCCCACTATGTATACATTCACTAATGCAGCCCTAGCTGGTTATTTCACATCATGTCCAACTGTAGAACAACAATCATTCCTAGAGAACATTCTCACTCCAGAGGTCAAAACCCTACCCTTGGACATTCAATTCACATTAACTCTCTTTAAGACCTCTGTTTAGTCTGTCTTAGCTATTATCGCTTGTCTATTGGGTGGAGACACCACCCTGAAATTAAGCAGGGTGGCCCTAGGCTATTTTCATAAGATGAAGCAGCCTGGATGCCAGTTGAACATCCCATAATACCTCTAGGCTTCCATTTGTTTCCAATTCAGCTATTTCAGAGTCTCATCCTACTTCTACTACTACTCATTGTTGTTTTACTTGTTCCTCTATGCCCATATTGAGTAATTTTAAAGTCTCCACCTGGATGTGTTTTCCCCCAATAAAGAGAGAAATTTAGTCTTTGACTAGAATATATCTATAAGGAAGAGGCCCAATTTAGGTGGATACTATCAATTCCTCTCATCCTTCATGGCTATTACTTACCAAATTACTCATGGAATCCCACCTCCTAGGATCTTCCCTGAGCAAAAGGAACTCCTCCAACTCCACGAGCAAGCTGCCATTGGAGACTGGTACCTCTATGAGGACCATATAGAGATTTGGGTTTGCAAATGTGAACTCCCTCCTTATTATTTTCTAGTGTTTCTTCCAATGAGGATATTCACCCTTGAGTTCATCGGGCAAATCCTTAGTGTTTACCTGCTTCATTTTGGACCGGACAAGAAAGGTTACATCTTTAAAATGGTACAGTAAATAGGTCCTTTTGTGATAAGTATGAGGCGGGACTTCAAAATAGTTGAGGCCCTTATCAAAGCCATGGATTTTGAGAAAGGAAAAATTTGGCATTACGATTCCCGAGGCCTCCTTTCTCGAAGAAGGGAAAATATTAAAGCCTCAACTTATGTGCATGATCCTAAGCCCAAGGTCAAATGGAAAGCTAACTCTGATTCTTGGCCTCTTGATACGTACATGGAGACAAAGTCCCAAGCCAGCATGGAAAAATCACAAAAGAGGGTTGTTGACACTTTAGATACAGTTGACATGGAAGAAGGACATGTTCATAAAAGAACTAGAAGTCAAAGGCTTGAACAGGAATAGGAACAGGAACATGAGGAGGAAGAATAGTGCATCTAGCTTCAAGCACAAGTATTTGATAATCTAGGTTTTCAGGTCAACTTGGAAATACCACCAGTGGCCTCATCGACATCTTCGACCAAGGTAGCTATCCCAGAGTTCGAGGAAAGCCTTTATGCTGCAGGTATAGGTTGGTCACAGGGCAGGGTCATCCAAGTATGGAATCAGAGAGAAAAAGAGAAGTAACACCAAGAAATTACCTCAAAAATCACCCCTCAGCACACCAGGGTAATAGCTGTAAAGGAATTAGAGAGGGAGGAGATGAAAATCAGATTGAAGCACCCATCCATCCTAACCTTGCCTTCTGGTTCCGAGTTTCAAGATCTGGATGTGTCTCTAGATTTCACTAGTGTCCCTCTAGCAAACAAAGTCAATCTACATAGGAAGGTGGGAGAAATGTTATACAATCACATCAACAAGCACCAGATGACCATTGATCAGGCTCAAGTCTATATAGAGAAAATCGTAGAGAAGGTAAAGACTGATAGGATCAGGTCCTGTGTAATTTTTCAACAGAAATAATTATACAAAGAATTGATCATGAAGATGGGAATGGATCCCAAAGATGATGTAGCAATGGAAGCTATCTTACAGGCCACCCATAAACAGAATCAAGAGCTAAGATGACAACTAAATATGCTTGGGGGTGAGCATATTCAAACCCTTGAGTTGATCCAAATCGAAAAGGAGAAAGAAGTGATAATGTAGGAGATAAACGAAAGCAGGTACAAAGTTACTGCCTTGGAGCTGACAGTGACATATTTACATAATAGGATCACTTCACATGTCTACACAGTACTCGTCCCCAACAATCCTCAAAACCCCACTAATCGCCTTGCTAAGGCATTAAAAGAGCTTAAACTTTGTGATAATTATTTGATAAAAGCTCAAATTGATTTAGATGCAACCAAGGTTCAGGTAGTCTAGAAAGAGAAGAAAATCCAAGTGGAAAATGAAAACATATATAATATCACAAGGGATTTACAAAGTGCTACTGAAGAAAACAGAGACCTGAAGACTAGACTCAAAGGACGCGTGGCTCTCATTGAAGCCAGGCAAGTGGTGTGGGATAAGATCATCCATGAGATCGACCAAAGTTGGGAAAAAATAGCTTTGATACATGATGAAAAGAAGCTCTATGTTGAATACTCCCCTTCTCTCCTGAATGGAAAGAAAGCTAGCATCACTAATTCATAGTATGCTAAGAAGTATATTCAGTTCTTGACTGAGAGAACAATCGAGGAGTTAAGGCCACTTGACATAGCTGATAGAATGGAAGTAGTGGCATAGATTTCCAAGGTTATCTCGAAGGAAGAAGCCAGGGATAAAGTAGAACAAAGTTTAGCAAAGCTACAAAAAGAGTTGGAAACCTTTGATGGCAAGTTCAATCAACCCCTTGAAGCCAGTTTACCTAACTAGTGGGGATAAAATGGATAATTTCTCACGTAGGCATTGTACAACCAGAAAATGACTAAGATTAAAAGTAGGAGGCTTGCAGCTCCTGAGAAAAAACGGGTCCTTAAAGAAACAACCATAATGAACTTCTTGGAGAAAGAATTTCACCTTCTCAAGATGGTTAAGGGTATCTCTCAGCGCAAACCAGATTATGCAAGGGTGGTCAATCTTAGACTTCACTATCAGCAATTCAACTCTATCCCTCCTCCTCCTCCTCCAACCATGTGGCAGCAATGCGAGCAATTTTTCAACCCTCCAATGCTTCAAATGGTTCATCCACAGGGTTCTATAGCTTCTCACCAAGCATCAAGGTCCTCTCGTCGTCCCTGAAGATCATCCTTATTTTGTGAATTATGGCCTTTGACTTTACTTTTTAGTTATTTTTACCTTATGTTTCACTATGCTTTTAACAAGACTTTTTATTATGGTTAAGAGGGTTGTGCCATTGCGCATGCTCTAATTTTGATACGTGATTTTTGCAAAGATGAAAAAGATCAAGAAATAATATTTCTTGAACGATCTATGTTTTAAGGTCTTTGGATATATACGTTCCTGACAAAGGAAAATAGGTTCGGAATTTGGTGAAAGAAACTCTATGTTACTTTTTAGAATGTCTCTACTTTTTGAAGAATGTATCTCTTAGATTATTAATGAAAATTGGTGATTCCTTCTTTCCAATATTACAGTATGTCTTCTCTCTGTTACAATTCTGTAATGTTCATGTTATTCTCAGATTTCATGTTATGTAGCTGCCAAATGTGTTTCCTGTTTTCTTACAGATTCATTTGAAATAAGATATTAGTGAAAATGCCTATATGAGTCTTTAGAAGGTAACTCTTTAATTGCGCTCCATGAATCATTGCATCCATTCCTTTGCTTATCCATTATGTCTTTCCTAACTCAGAAAAGTGTAGAATTCTTGATATTGTGAGCTCTACGTGATGGGTTGTTCTTTCTCTTTTGCCTTCTTTCATATCACTGCTAAAGTAATTGATCTGTAAATCCTTGAGCTACTTGGCCTTCTCAATTTATCCTTAATGTTTATGGGTATCATATGTATATGTGAATGTACAAAGAAATCATGGACCATGTCTTTCTTTGATGACTGAACCAATAAATTTCTATATATATATCACTACAACAAAACAGGCAATTTACGCCAGATTTAGCACCAGATTTTAGTGTATTTTTTCTCTCCATTGGGATGATCAGCTTGGCGCTAAATCTTGCTCTATTGTACAATTTTTAAAGCGTCCTTTTTTGTGCCGAATTTTGCATCTTTTTATATGCCACATTTTGCATCATATTTTGCACCAAGATTTGCATTTGGTTTTACAACAGGGTTTGCTTCTAGTTTTGTGCCATTTTTTGCATCTATTTTTGCATTACTTTTTGCTTCATGTTTTGTGCCATTCTTTGCTTCTTTTTTTGTGTCGTAATTTGCATCAAATTTTACACATCTTTTGCATTTAATTTAATGTCTTTTTTGCATCGAGTTTGTGCCAATTTTTGCATCTAGTCTTATGCCATTTTTTGCTTCTAATTTTGTACTTATTTTTACATCTATTTTTGCATCAATTTTTCTACCTTTTTTTTACACCATTTTTTGCATCTAATTTTGCACCACATGTTGAATCTAATTTAGTGCCAAATTTTTCATCCATTTTTTTCACTATTTTTTTCATCCACTTTTTCGTTTCATTTGTCTCCCTTTTTTGCATCCTATTTTGCACCTAATTTTGCATCATTTGTTGCATCCAATTTAACGTCATTTTTAACAACATTTCTTGCATCCAATTTTGCATCTAAATTTTCACCCTATGTTGGACCATTTGTTGCGTCCACCTTTGAATCCCATTTTGTGTCGAATGTTACGTTCAATTTTGAGCCATTTTTTTCATCTATGTTTGCATTTGTTTTTGCACCAAGTTTTGAATCATTTGTTGTACCTCATTTTGCATCCAAATTTGAGCCATTTTTATGCCCATTTTCACACCATTTTTCTACTTTTATGTCCAAATTTTCACCATTTTTTATGTCCAATTTTACACCATTTTTGGTGTCTAATTTTGCATCCTTTTTGGCATCCAAATTTGCATCCTTTTTTCTACCACATTTTGTGTCCACATTTGCATCTCATTTTGCACCTAGATTTTAGTAATTTTCATCTAGTTATGCATCATTTTTTCGCATCCTTAGTTTCACCCTTTTTTAGTCCCATTTTGCTTCTTGTTTTGTCTCTTTTCTTACATCTTTTTTGCACCCAATTTTCATCCTAATTTTACACTATTATTTGCATCCTCATTTTGGTGTCCATTTTTACATCCTTGTTTGCGCCCAATTTGGTATCTTTTTGTATGCCCTATTTTGTTCCCTTCTTTGTGTCTAGTTTTACACCCTTTTTTAATTCTACTTTAAAACCCCTTTTGTCTCATTGTTTGCATCTTGTTTTGATGGCTAGTTTAACATCCAATTCTACTCCCAATTTTGCATCGATGGTTACATCCACTTTTGGCTTCTTGTTTAGAGTTTTACTTTTACTTCATTTTACTAATTTTATTACATAGTGAAATATATTACAGTTTCTAAATATCATTTTGCTGTAGGATTTAATGCACAGTTAGATGAACATAAAACCCTCTCAATTTATCCTAGAAACCTAAGATAGACCGATTAAGAGAAAGGTTGTTCTAGGGCTGAAGATTCTTAGTAGATCAAGATGTAGAGTATAGATTAAGAAAAGAAGAATGAATTCATGTGAGTCCTCGCATGTAGGTATTGTTGGAGTTTTTAGTGTAGCAGGGAAGCGCTCTTAGATAGCTCCAAATCTGGGTCCTACACACAAGAGAGAGAACAAAGAAAACTTCACAACATAATATCTTGATAACTGAAACTATCATAAACATATAAACTGAATAAATAACTGTAAACCAAAATCCCATACTTTCATCAGTTAAATAGGATAAGTAAAGAATGAATAGTAGCATATGGAAGGAAGAACGACTAATCTATTTAATAAAGGAGTTGGAGGAAAGTTACAACCATCAGATACAGTTGCAACAACACCTCCCCCAACTCCTAGCTCCAAAACTCTCCCTCTCAAGATAGATCTGAGCAGCGTGACAATACATGAATTCCCATCATTTCCTCAATGGCCAAGCCTCCAATATATAGGAAAGTGAAGGCTATGAAGATTTCACAAATTCCTCATTAGTTCAATTTTGCCAAAAGCTTTTGGGTGAATAATGTTTCCTCATATAAAATTGGTATTTTCCACTTTTTAGATGCTTTTGTGCTTAGGAAAAAGCTTCCCCATGCTTTATGGCTCTTTCCCACTTTTGTATGCTTTTATTTTTTAGGAAAAATCTAAATGTGAGGATAAAGAGATCACATTCCACCATATGAGTTTCCGAAAGTGAACAAGAGTGTCAAACTCTAGTTAACTCGAGCTTTTTTCCTCTAGAGGAATTATCAATTTAAAATGTTAAAATTGAATTTCCATGTCATAATGTGTAAGCCAATCAAAATCCTTTAAAATTTAAAGACATGTAGGTGTGACTAGGCAGTGGATTTTTTTTAATAATATAACTTAGCTAATTTAACTGTGAATGCTGCCCAAGTGACCCAAAACTATATTAAATATTAAAAATAAATTTAATATCTTAATCTATAAAAGTTAGAATATCTAGAATATTTTTAATGAAGGGTAAATCATGGCATGTTAAATAAATAAATTTAAATATAAAATCCTAAATCCTAAATTTAATTTAAATTTTAAGTTTACTTTCTTAATTTAAATTTTATTAAATCTTGTATTGATAAATTAATTTAAATATAAAATATAAATATATGGTTATTTTGATAAAAGTGCATTTATTTAAGTAACTTAAATTTATATTTAAATTTCTTTTAAATTTAAATTTTCTTAAATTTTGTGTTAATAAATTAATTTCAATATAAAATACATGTAGATGGTTATTTTTTATAAAAGTGAGTTTATTTGGGTAATTTAAATTTAAATTTAAATTTCCTTTAAATTTTGAATTTGCTTTTTTAATTTAAATTTTATTAAATCTTGTGCTAATATATTAATTTAAATATAAAATACATATACAGTTATTTTGATAAATGTGACATTTATTTGGGTAATTTTGGTAAAAGAATAATAAAAATGATATATTAAAAAATTGTCTACATGGCATTGTTTTATTAGTTTCTTAATTTTTCTGAGGTGGTTATTATTTTGGTAACAAAAGTTAGATGAAGGGGACAACTTGTTATAAACTAGGATACCATGGTCCTCATGGTACATAACTTGTATTATAGGCTTATATAGTTTAGGAGAAAGGGGTATTTCAACCAACAACATAGCATTCTCCTCCAAGATGATGAGGAGGTATTTTCATGTATAACACATTTAAGAATATATCACAATTCAAATTCATAACTTAGTATTTATAAACAAATTTAAGGGTAATTGACAACATTCATAAAAAATATAGCAATATCCTCATATATAACAATTCTCCATCAAAAAATCATTGACAATTTTCAATATACATATATTACTATTAAATCAACATTTATCACAGATATCATTATTCCAAGGTAAATTCAAACATTACATCCAAAAATAGTAATGTCATCATACATAATCATTCTCCATAAAAAAGCATTGACAGGTTTCAACACATATATAAAGTAACAAGATAATACTAATAATATCCTCATCGTCCTTAATTAACTCAACTAAGATTCAAATGTGTGATTATCATATCAAAATATTTCATGAACACCATTATTCTAAGGTAAATTCACCACATCCATCAAAAGATAGTAATATCATCATACATAATAATTCTCCATCAAAGTAATGTTGATAATTTTCAATATATACATAAAAGAACAAGATAAAAATGATAATATCATCATCATATTTAATCAAATCAACTAAAAGGAAATGTAAGATTAGCAAATAGAAATGTTTCATAGATATCATTATGCTAAGGTAAATTCACAACATCCATAAAAAATAGGAATCTCATCATACACAATAATTCTTCATAAAAAAATTCTAAACAATTTTCAACATATTCACAAGGTAACAAGATAGTACCAATAGTATTATCATCATTATTCAAATAAAATAAAATTCAAATGTATGATTACCATATTAAGACATCCAACTAAATATAAAAAATAACACATGGCTAGCTAGCACCACGAAAATCATAGCCAAGCTCATCCTCATGATCATTTCCATGATCATCATCCTGACCATCCTGATAATATCATCCACATAATCATCACCAATGCCATCGACATCCTCATCATCATCATCTTTGATATATGATGTAATCTAAACATAGTCTATATCATCATCTTCATCGTCATTACCTATAGTGTTCTGGGAAAAAAAAACAATATTACATGTTAGTACTAATTCTATAGCAAAATGCATATTTTTATTACAATGCTAACAATAAAATGAGGTAGGACATAATAACATTTAATAGTACTAAAAATAAAATGAAAATATGGCTTAAGATATATTGGAGATCCAACTAAGATTACACTTATAATTCACATTAAGTAGTAGAATCATTTTTAATCCATATGAAGTAGCTACCCATTTGTTCTTCATATTATATTGTGAATGTTTCTTATGATTTCCATGCAGAATTGGTAAATTAATATTTACTGGAAACTTTATTTCAAATTATAATTGTAATTCAGATTAGAAATAGAAGAAATTTTAACAAAAAAAGAATGTCACATGAAAAAGTAAATTGTTTTTAATGAAAAATAAGTCGCATACAATATGAATGTCACATGAAATATTGAGTTGTTTTTCATGCATGTACTTTTCTCTATAATAAGATGGATCCTAATGTTCTTTCAAGAACAAATACTCACAAATAATTACTTCATTTTATCCATTATCACACTTAATTCATTATACCTAGTGACGAAAATGATTCCATTCAAATTGCTTTGAACTCTCTAAATATAATGTAAAATAGAAAACTCCACGATCACGACTGCAACCCCCTCCCTTGCCTCGTCCACCATTAGAGACAATGAACTTGGAGTTATGACCACGATAGCAACCCCTCCCTTGCCTTGTGTCCACCATTAGAGGCATTGAACTAGGAATTAAGAGTACTCATGTTTTTTTTGCTCTAATTAATATCTAAGGAATCAAAACTTGATCAATATATCAAGGAATAGATATATCATAAGAGAATCTCAATAGGCTTTGCCAAAAGAGTGTGAAATAACACTTATCTCTGCTCTATGAAATAACTCAAGTGAGTGGAATGAATGGGGGAAACACTTACCAAGGAAAGGAATATTTTTGGTCTGTCCTTATGTCTATTATTATTTTTGCTTCTTAGAATGAAGGGAAGTGTTTAAAAAAATTCAAAAAAATATTTTAAATTAAAAACAAATATTTTCTTAAGTTTGGTATTTTTTGTTAATATATACTTAGTATGGTATTCTTTTATTTTCTAAAAAAAAATATTTAGTCTCTCATTTTTGTTATAGCAAAAATTATATTTTCTTTTTATAAATATAGATTTTAAACATCCATTCATGCTAAATTTGTGATTTTATGATATAAGTTTAAATTATATATAAAAAATTAACTTAATGCCATGTCTTGTGTCGCTGAGATGGGTATTATACATCTCTTTCTTGCTAAGTTATAGAATGTGCTTGGGTTTTCTTAATGCAATAAAATTAATTCTTCTCTTCATTATATCTTGAAATGTTCAACTTGCACCTAATAAAACAATAAAGTTAAAATAGGTTTGCCTTTGTCCTTTGTAGATTTCTTTCCCCATTAATCCCTGTCTTAATAGATTAATTGTCTTATGGTGACCTTGAGTGGCCACTCCCATTAGTTGCATGATTTTTAGTTTTATGTTAGTGACATTTCTTAGGATTGATAACATGTTATTTAATTTATGAAAATGTGTTATTTTCGATATTATTTTTAAATATTAATATTAAATATGTTGGTTTTGAACATGGTTTAGCAAAAAGTTCCCAAAAGGTTTATAGATTGTAATTTTTAAATGTAATGCTTCACTGCTTGATGAAATTGTTTTGGATATTTTTTTTAAAGATTCATTGATTGATGAAATTTTTATGGATGTTTTTTTTAGTATATTAACTTGTATGTGATAAAGTCAAAAGTCACCTCTTTTTGAGATTTTCATTGGTTAATTTCCCTTAAGGCTATCAAGTTCACCATTCAGTCCCAAGTTAAGGAAATATAGGAGTCATGAAGTGGCATTGTCCAATAACTTAAATATTGGAACATGTTTTTTTAAGTGACATTATACTTCCTTTCTGTGTAAATTCTCCATGAAAATAGTCTCATGGAACATGAGGGACCTCAATAGCAAAGGAAAACAAATACTCCAATTTTTTTTTTTTACACAAAGCACCCATCAATAATGTTGATATAAGAAATAAAAATATTAAGTGAGGTTCTACCTCATATAATTAGAAGATAGGGGAGGAATTTCCAAGTAGTAGTGATTGATGATTAGATATGCTTGGGTGGAATGGCTATTATTTGGAATGTTCAGGACATCAAGGTTACCAATATGTTTACCTCTTTTCGCATTATGAAAATATAATTTTAGTTAATTGACATCAAGGACTACTACCATGTATCCAATGTCTATGACTCCAATATTGTAAATGGAAAACCTCTATTTCTCAATTCTATTTCCAGCACAAGTAATTTATACTCCCCATTTCTGTGGATTATTGGGAGTGACTTCAATATTATCAAGTGTCTCAAGGAATAGAAAGGATGAATCACAATGTTTACCAAGAGATTTTGTAACATATACCATCAAGGCCCTAAAGTAGTATCCATTAAAGTTCTCAAGCAATGAGTCTCCAACCCACACATGTGGATCAATGACATGTAATACATGTGTGTGTGGTGACTAACTTAATACACTATTCTAATAACTCCACAAACTTAAGCATTTCACTCCGTCACATGATTGACTATAGTGTGACATAAGTAAACCAAGAGTAGACATGAAACCCTTAGGCAAGAAAAATTCCCTAGATCCTCAATTAGGTGCTTAAAGGATGAAGTGAAAATGAAAGGGGAAAAGATGACTTCATGATTTAACCATCACAAACATGTGATCAAGTGTGACTAGGAGTGTATATATTCATATGTTTTCCAAAGAGGGTGTGAATACACGAGTTACCATTCATTGGGCCTTATTTTTCTTTCTTTTGATTTTTCTTATATATAGGACTTAGGGAATAAGGTTTTCATAAGTTTTGAACAACTCATAGATATAATATTTACGTAAATTTTCGCTTTAACCTTAGAGTTTAGACTTAGATAAATCATTATAGTGTATATTTAATGATTTTGGCTTTCACTTTTTGATTTTATTTCATCACAAATAACAAAAGGGGAAATATTTTGCTACAAATCTATGAATTCTTAATCATAAAGGCATCATGCGATGAAAAAAATTAATGATGTTATTCCCTATGAAAATGATGGGTATTCTTGAGAAACGCTTATGCTTGTGGATGTCTCCTCCCTGGCTGAAAGGGAGTGAGAATTGACACCATATTATCAATTTGTCATGTACTATGGCTGAGACTAATAGTCGTAAGCCTACTAAAGACACCAATAGGGAGGATGGTGGATTAGATAAATAGATTGGACCAATATTCTTTGAGAATTTGTGATTTGATTAGGACTAACCACCATAAGTCAAGTACATTAATCCAAGATAAGAATAATCATAAGGATCGACTTTTCCTGGTGTCAAATATTATGACAGTGGATTAGGAAATGATCATGTGAGGACATTCTTGATGAACATCCTAGTGTGGTAAGTGCCTAAAGAGGTAGTGGTGTCGAAATTTATGCCTCCCAACATTGTGTTATGATATAATGGAGATGTATAAATTGTTAGTCAAGACCTTTCTATTTTGACAATGTTGGTTATGATGATTTAAATCATTGTTGATTCTTATTAATCCAGATCCCTTCTTATATGAATATTTCAACTTGATAGTACTTTTTTGTCTCATTATGAGTATCTCCCTAGTTTAGAGGGAGTGTCATCATCTTCATTATCATCATCATCACCACCATCAATCTTATCATTGCATTATCGTCATAATCACCATTCATGTCATCATCATCATCATCATCATCATCATCATCATGATTATGGAAATTATTGTCAATTGTTCATAATTATAGGTGTCGTAAGAAATATCATCAACCCAAAAAATATTACGAGTGCTCAAAAAGGGTTGTTAGGACACATGATATATTCAAGAGAAATGAAAATTTTATTTTTTAGAGATGATCGACGATCATCATTGCCACTACCATTATCATCATCATTATAATTTTCATCATCCCCATCATCATAATTAAAGTAATTTCTATCATCATCGTTGTCAACTTCATTGTAAACTTCATGCGATTATTGTTGTTGATGATGACCAAGATGAAAATAATGATAATGATGATCAAGTGATGATGACTTGGAAGATAACTCTAAAGATAATGATTATGATTATGACCATGACAACATTTAAAAATTGGGAAGATTGTCCAAGGTCATTAGCATCGCCATCATCATGTCATCATCATCATTTTCATTATAACCCCCATCATCTTTATCATCATTTTGATTATCATAATAATCACAATTCATGTCATTGTCATCATCTTTACTATCATAATCGTCATAATTATCGACATTTCCACCAGTTGTTCATAATTGTTAATGTCATAAGAAATATCATCAATGCAAAAATTATATGAGTGTTGGAAAATGGATGCAAAATTCAAAAAACAAATGGGGGCAACATTAGATGTAAAATTGGACGAAGAGTGGATACAACATAAGTAGATGCAAAACAAGACAGAAAAATTGACACAAAAGTGGATGAAAAAGTAGATGCAATAGTCGATGCAAACTTGGACACAAAATAGGGTGCAAACATGGATGAAAAAGTGCAAGAAAACATGGGTGTAATAGTAGACATAAAACTTAGCATGAATTGTTGTGAAATAAATGTGGATAAAAAAATGAACAAAAAAAAAGACACAAACTTGGATGCAAAAATGAGGCAAAATTGGATTAAAAAATGGATGTAAACATGGGTGCAATAGTGGACACAAAATTAGATTCAAAATTGGACGCATCAGAAGTGGATGTAAAAGTAGATGCAAAAAACAGAAATATTATTTGATGCAAACTTGGACGCAAAAGAGGATGCAAATGTGGATGGAAAATTGGAAGAAAATGTGGGTTTCAATGATAGGCACAAGATATGGCACAACAGAAGTGGATGAGAAAGTGGATGTAATAAAAAACACAAAAACAATATGCAAACTTGGATGCAAGACAAGATGCAATAAGGGATGAAAAAGTGGATGCAAACATGGGTGCAACAACATAAACAAAATTGGATGAAAAATATGGATGCAATGGAAGTAGATGCAAAACCCAACACGAAAGTGGATGCAAAAATAGATGCAATATTTTTATGCAAAAGTGGATGCAAAGATGGATGCAAAATTGGAACTAAATGTGGGTACAGCAGTAAGTAAAAACATGGTACAAATAGTGTCACAACAAAAGTGGATGTAATGATAGATGCAAAAAAAGAAGCAAATGAAGATGAAAAATAAGATGCAAAAGTGGACGTAAACATGGGTGCAACAATGGATGAAAAATATGATGCAAAAGTTGATGCAACAAAATTAGATGCAAAAGTAGATGCAATATGAGACACAAAACCTGATGCAAATCTTGATGCAAAGGGGATGCAAAAAATGATGTAAAAATGGATGCAAAAAGTAATTTAAAAATGATGCAAAAGAGGATGCAAGAGATGATGAAAAAGTTGATGCAAGCATAGGCGCAAAAAGTGGATGCAATAAATGATACAAAAGTTGGTGAAACAAAATTAGGTGCCAAACTTGATGCAAAACATGGTGCAAAGGATGGCACAAAACTTGGCATAAAACTTGGTGTAAACCCTGGTGTAAAACCTGATGCAAAACCTATTGCAATACCCGGTGCTAAACTTGGTGTAAGACTTGGTGAAAACCTCGGTGCAAACTTTGCATCAATTTTTGCACCATATTTTATAAATGGACACAAATAGCACCATAAATGGGCTCTAGACGCAAAAAAGGAAGAAAAAATGGACGCTAATCACAGGGTTTTGTTGTAGTGTGTGTTGCATATAGAACAATCATGACTAGAGAAGCTCAAAAACAAAGGAGTATGACTGGGATTTCAAAAAGGACCTATAACAACTTTTCAGCTCTTGAAAATGAAGTTGAATGTTCTATTTGCAATTACTTTGGTCATAAAGACTCTGAATGCAGGAGTAGGTTTCAGCAGAGAAAGGAACAGGCCACAAGCGCCAAAACATGGAGAATAAAGGAACCACAAACAAAAAGATGCGGGATAGCATTTTATGCAGAGGGACAGGAAAATCTATGGTACATTGACAGTGGATGTTCGAAGCATATGACAGGTGATAAAGAAAAACTTGAGTCATATTCTGCTCTAGAAAAAGGAAAGAAAGTCTCTTTTGGAAATGATACTTCTGCAACTATAAAAGGAAAAGGTATTGCTCAGTTAAAAGAAAAGGTCAAGGCTGGAAATGTTTTGTATGTTGATGGATTGAAACATAATCTTCTAAGTGTCAGTCATATGTGTGATCAAAGAACCGAGGTGATATTCAGATCAAATGGATGTCTTGTTCGTGATCTTGATACAGGTAAAACAGTGATCAAAGGCAAAAGAACTCCAAATTATCTGTACATATTTGAAGAAGGACAACAACAATGCTATCTAAGCAAGGATGATGAGCACTGGTTATGGCATCGGAGGTTGGGACATCTAAGCTTTTCACAAATAAGGAAAGCATGCAAATATCGGGCAGTTCGCGATCTTCCAGATATCAAAATTCCTGACAACACCATATGCAAATCATGTCAGTTTGGAAAACAAACCAGAACTAACTTTCCAGAGAAGGAAGGATCAGTTAGCATGCCTCTTGAGCTAGTACATACAGATACATGTGGTCCTTTCAGGAAAAGAACACCTCGAGGAGAAGAATACTTGATATTATTCATTGACGATTTCTCCAGGTTTGTCTGGTTAGGACTTATGAAGCACAAAGATGAAGCATTCGAAAAATTCAAAGCCTTCAAGGCCTTGGCCAAAAATGAATCAGGTCACAAAATTAAGTGCCTCAGATCTGACAGAGGTGGGGAGTTTACCTCAAATGAATTCTTTGATTTCTGTGAACATGGGATAAGAAGAGAATTCTCTACTGCAAGAACTCCTCAGCAAAATGGAGTTGTGGAAAGAATGAAAAGAACAATCCAACAAATGGCTCGTGCTATGCTTGATGAATCAGGAACTCCCGCCACCTTCTGGGGTGAAGCTGCTCATGCTGCGGTTGTTATTCTCAATAAAACAAATGTCCGGGTAAACAGCACTCAAACTCCTCATGAGCTCTAGAATGGTACGACTCCTACGGTAAAGCACTTCAAAATATTTGGGAGCAAATGTTATATTAAGAATATTGATGAGCAGCTTGGCAAACTTGAGCCTAGAGCAGATGAAGGCATTCTTCTTGGTTACTCTCCACACAGCAAGGCATACAAATGCTACAATAAAAGACTTGGCAGAATTGTTGACAGCATTGATGTAGTGGTTGATGAGAAAGGATACATTCCTAGACAAGTACATCATGAAGATATCGAAGAATATGAATGATATCCTCAACAACATAATGATGAAGAAGAAGAACTTCAAGAAGAACCTC
This sequence comes from Pinus taeda, assembly GCA_000404065.3. Classification (NCBI taxonomy): domain Eukaryota; kingdom Viridiplantae; phylum Streptophyta; class Pinopsida; order Pinales; family Pinaceae; genus Pinus; species Pinus taeda. The sequence continues at coordinate 5,007 of APFE030044259.1, read as the reverse complement.
AAGAAGAACCTCAAGAAGAAACAGAGGAGCAAACAAGAATGGAAGAAAAGACTCCGTCCAGATATGTTCAGAAGAATCATCCAGAATCTCAGATTATGGGGCAGAAAGAAGCAGGTGTACAAACAA
>APFE030044240.1:15482-90881 GCA_000404065.3 Pinus taeda | reverse complement strand
CCATGATAACCCAATACTGTTGGCTAAATACCACTGAGAAACCCCACGGGTGGGCGCTTAACTGCCTTGGAATGTGTGCACTGGGGGTACGCACCCCATGAACTGGATAACTGCGGGTATGTACGCACTTTATGTAACACTGGCCTGCGTGTACGCACTTTATGTAAGGTGTACCTGCGTACCTCTTATTTTCTCCAATATTTGATAGCTGATCATCAATCTCTGCTACTGTCCTGTTGTACACAAGCTCTGCTACTGTCCTGTTGTATAGGGATCCATCTCCTGAATAGGTTGCCATCAAGGACAACACTTTAGCCATAATGCCAACAATCTCCCCCTTTGGACTTGATGGCAAAGCTTACTTGTGAACTGTCATCTGATCCCTTTTTGCTGTCCGGTAACCCATGCATCTTATCACATCTGATATATCTTCTGAATGTATACAAGTGAGATGATCTTCTATGAGAGGGTTGCCATCAAGTACAACACATGCATCATAATGCCAACATTCTCAAGTTGGTGAAACAATATTTCCTTATTCCCCAAACTAGCCTTTGATTGATCTCTAAAGTTAGTTTGGATTTGAAGAAGATAATTATCATCATACTGATCATATTTGGGCAAATCATCAAAAGAAGTAATGTCATCAAACACACACATTAGACTGGGAGATTTTTCCTCCACATGTTACTTTATAAATCTATCCTCTAATCTATGGTAGTTGGAATTAGCAGGAATTTTTTCATGATTCTTAATCTCTTCTTATACTCATGGTTGCAATATATTGACCAAAGTATAATGGTAATCCTACCATATAAGATCTTCTAGATGATTTGTACCGGGAAAACAAACCTTATTCCAAATTGCTGCTTGATTTAAGTGATTGGCCAATTGTTTCTCCTCCTCATTATCCACTGTAACCAAGTGCTCTGAATACTCTTGATCTTCATCAAATATAAAAACCTCATCACATACAATGGGAAAATCCTCATCATTATCTTTGTCATATAGAGGCTTGCAAGGGAGTTGAAAACTCTCATTAATTTTAGATGACAGATCACTATCTATCAAATTATGTTGTCTTATTTCATTTACATGCAAGGAAAGAAAATTTGTGACATGGTTTTCATCAAATGAATTCGACTGGTCATTAGCTTCTGAAGAAACCGCTACTTGCTGAAGATGGTCTTGTGGTTCAATACTTTTAAGCTATATCGCCTCTACCTCTAGATCTTTGGACTGTTGTTGGTTTTCATTGTTGTTTTATATTTGAGGAAGTTCAAGGAACTAAATTTATTCTTTATTTTGATCAGTTTGTTGTGTTGCAAGAATTGTTTCCTGTGGGGAAACTTCATGGGCCTCTGAACAACATACATCATCTTTTTCCTTCTGAGGGGAAGATAATTCAAGCAAGGCTTCCATTTTTTGAAAAGGATTTTCTTCTTAAACCTCTAATATTTCATGATCCATGAATTGATCATTGTCATCATAGTATTTTTCAAGATATTGAATAAAACTTTCAAATTTGTCACAAAAGTCTTGAATTAGCAATAGAGATGAATAACTTTCCTTGAATTTTTCGTGAAATGCAGCATGAAAATGCTTTAAAGAAGATATGCTTGAGGTTGGTAGATTTTCATACCAAGATCTAGCTTTTTCTTCCAAAGTTATCATAAATATTTTCATAAGGCAATCTTCATGGAGTTTGACTTTAAACTTTCGAATGTGCATATGAAATTTTAATAAATGTAAAGCAACATCATCTCCTATTTCATCTTTAAACAATGGAAGATTTTTTGACCAATTAAAGTTGGGCAAAGGATTTGGAAAACTTGGAATCCTTGACCGTTCCAAAGGAGCATAAGTGCGTTGATTTATTGAATTCAACTTGAAAACACTCAATGCTAAAATTGGGTCATCGTAGGTTCTCAACAACTATGGATTCTTATAGTAGTTGATTCTTGAGTATTTGAGGTTTCTTGATTGGCAAGTGATCATCATAAGATTCAAAAGGATGATATATATTTACTTTTTTTTGCTAATACAAGAGCTGGGCCTTCTATTCATTAATTACAAAATAAAGTACAGAGAGTAGTACAAAAATCTCAGATTCTGAGAAAGAAGGGACTCTACAAAACAACTTTACACTGTCCCCACCTTAACCAAAAACGAACCTCCAAATTAGCAAAGAAGAAAAAGGATTTGGACCGAGAATAACCCCTAAAAAAGCACCAGAAATGGCCAAAAACATGCCCTAAAGCGTAGAAACAGGTTCTAAAGCCCGGGAAGAGAACCTCTTGTCCCTCAATGAACACCGTCACCAAATAACGGTCCCGTCCTTTTTAAAACATGACCGTGGGACTTGTCCAAATGATCAGACTATTAGAGACCCAAGCTGCAGGAGAAAACCACCCTCCAAAATCCGATCAATTAGCACTGTTGAAACGCCTAAAAGAGATCCGATGATGGAGCAGGATATCGCACCTGCCGACTAACTCAGAAGTTATCATGCCATAACGATGCTAATCCTCTCGACCCCAATGCCATGTGGCGATTCCTGAATGGGATCACTCCCAAAAAGAAGAAACCACTTACCACTTGAGCGATCTGCGATCAACAAAAACCCTCCCACGTTGTCGAAAGAGAGACCAGCAAAAGGAAACATTGGTTTCACGGTCATCAGGATTCATCTGCTCTCCGATGTTCACAACCAAGATCCTTTAAGACTTGAAGTGCTAAGAATATAGCGCCTTCCTTTCGGCTTCCCTTGAAGCACCTTTATCCTTGTCAAAACAACTGTAAATCTCCATGCATCCCTTGAACTGGGAAACCCCGGTTATCTTATAAGAACTAGAATAAAAAAAACCCATTGTGAGCATGTCTTTGAGCTGACCCCTTCTCGTTGACCATACCCGTCTCTATTGCTCTCTTAAGGAATGTTGTATTGTCTTCAATAGCTTGGTTTTGACAGTCTGTTTTTAGTCTGTTGTTAGGGGAATCACACCACTTCATCACTGCCCTGTTATCTGTGCAGACAAATCCTTGATTAGCTAGCAAATCTGCTAGCTTGTTGGCCTTTCTTCTCACATGTGCAAATCTGACTGTTCTCAGGCTCTGTAGATGATTATGAATCTGTTGAAAGACTTGAGTAAGCCTCCAATTTGAAGAGGCTTTTTCTGGTCTTGTTCCCCAACTTATTCTTCTGACAGAGTTGATGACAATTTTGGAGTCCGCTTTAATGATTGTGTTTTGTCGATTTTCCTTAACTAGGAACTCAAGAATTTGCTCCATGGCCATTAAATCCACCATGTTGTTGGTGGTTTTTCCTAAGTTGCCATAAAATATGAAAAGAATATCTCCCCTGTCATCTCTTAACACCCCTCCATGTCCTGCCCTGCTCCGATTACCTTTGGAGGCCCCATCGATGTTGAATTTGAGAAAGCCCTTAGGGGGAGGATGCCATAAGTCAGGTTCTGGGTCCCCCATTAACTCATTCCTAACAAATCCCTGAGGAACCCATCCCTGCAAATCTAGCATGTTGAGAATCCTCCAGTTTGTGGCTGAAGGGGGGTTCGAGGGGAGATTTCTGGTGGTGGTACTAACCATTTCCTTAATCTGTTTTAGGATTCTATCAAAGATATTCTGCGAAGAGTTCTTAACATTCTTGAATACCTTGTTGTTTCTTTCTTTCCAAACATACCAGATTATGAAAATTGGAGTAAGAGCCCAAGCAAAACAAAGAACTTCGTTATCCGAAAAGTTCTTTCTCCATTTGGTGAGAGTGTTGAAAAGGTTTCCCATATCTCTATCAGATTGTTGGAAGAGAACTGCAAAACAATCCCATAATCTAGAAGTGAAAGAGCAATTGTTGAGGAGATGCTCAATGGTCTCCTCTTGGGCCTGACAAAGATGGCATCTAGAAGGCCCTAGGAATCCCCTTTTCCTAATATTATCCCAGGTCAGGATTTTCCTTTGAAGAACTAGTCACAAAAAGAGTTTAATTTTCATCCAACCCATATGCTTCCAAAGGTTTTGCCAAAGTCGATTAGGAGCATAGGGATCAAGTTCAAGGCGAATGATATTAGCCTCTTTAATGTTGAAGTTCCCTTCATTGTTGCTACCCCATCTTATTGGTCATGCCGCCTAGAAACCAGAATTTTTCTTTGCTCTAGCATTTTCATCAGTCTTTCAGCTTTGGATAAAAGATGCCTATCCTCTCAGAGGTCTAATTTTTGCCAATTTCTCCACTTCCCTGCACCGTTGGTGTGATCTCAAAAATCCTTGAATTGGGTTAGCTCCTTAGAATCAGTCGTTGCTTTGAGTACCTTCAAGTCCTCCTGTAAGAGAGTAGGTTCTTGTTGCCATTTATCCTCCCAAAATAAGGCCAAGTCTCCCTCTCTAATTTCCCAGAAGCTATGGTCTTGAATCAATCTTCCGTTATCCCAGGCTTTGTTCCAAATATGAGATCCTCTTATATTCCCATCCATCCATATGCATTCATTAACAGTCCAAGTACTTTCATATTTTTCTTTCGAAGTAATGGCCCATTGTGCTTCTGGTTCCTTTATCCATCTCCACCAAAGTTTGGATCCTAGAACCTCACAAAGCATCTTAGGATCATCTAATCCAAGACCCTCATGGTTTTCTGGTTTGCAAATTTTGTCCTAGGAAACTAAGGCCCATTTCTTCTTTTCTTCCCCCTTGCCGCAAAGGAAGTCTCTTTGTACGTTTCTCATTTGATCCATAATACCTTTGGGAGCAGGGATGGCCGAAAGCATAAAGATTTGGATTGATTGAAGCATAACCTTTTTGAGGACCAATCTACCAGCCAAATTTAAAGATCTTATAGTCCATTTCCTGGTTTTGTCGTTCAGCTTACTGATAATTGGTTCCCAAATACTTTTGTGAAGTGTTTTAGTAGTTAAAGGCACCCCCAGGTATTTCAAGGGGAGAGAGTCTCTTTGGAAACCTAGAATTCTGGGAATGTTCCTATGAATAGCAATATGAGTATTAAAGAAGAAGATCTTAGATTTGGAAAGATTAATTTCCAAGCCAGAGGCCTTGGAAAAGTCCTTAAGGATTTGTTTATAGGCAAGAGATTTTTTGACAGTGGGTATTCCTTGCAGCATGGTATCATCAAAAAATTGTTGATGGGTTAAGGCTTGACCATTATCAGAGAGTTGAATACCCCTGACCTTACCAGCATCATTAGCCTCCTTTATGGTTCTTCCTAGACCTTCCATCATTAGAATGAAGAGAAAGAGAGAAAGGGGATCACCCTTCCTGAGGCCTCTGGACGGGGTAAAAGTCTCTGAGGGAGAGCCATTTACAAGAATTGAAAAATTAGAAGTGATCAAAGCTAGGATCCATCTTACCCAATTGTGATCAAACCCAAAAGAAATAAGAACCTTCTTGATATAGTTGCAATTCAGTTTATCATAGGCTTTGGCTATATCAAGTTGCATGATCATACCAACTTTTTTCTTACTAGTCAGTGAGTGCACCACTTCATGTGCCTAGATGATATTATTAATAAATTTTCTTCCTTCCACATATCATGATTGTTCCCCCAAAACTAATGCACGTAAGAGGGGTTTGAGCCTGTTTCCAACCACCTTTGATATTATCTTGTAAACCACATTACCTAGAGCTATTGGCCTGAATCTATCTGGGGTTTGAGCCTGCTCCTGTTTAAGGATCAGGGAAATGAAGGAGGAATTCAGAGCTTTCAAAATGGTTCTTTGCTTCCTGGAGTCTTCCACTACCTGTAGAATATCATGTTTGACTATATTCCAGCAAGCTTTAAAGAAATCAACATTGAAGCCATCCAGGCCTAGCACCTTACCATTCTGCATTTCTTTGAGAACCCCACTAACCTCCTCTTTTGTCACAGGCCTGTAAAGGTTAACATTGTCCTCTCTAGAGACTATCCTGGGAATATTCTTTGTGATTTTCGGGATATAGTGTTCTTTGTCATAACAGGTTTCTTGAGCTATGTTTCTAAAGTGTTGGAGTAGCATTGCCTCTATTTCTTCATGAGAATTGAGATTGTTTCCTCTTTCATCCTTAATCAGAATAATTCTATTATGTGCTCTATTTGCCATGGTGGATTTGTGAAAAAATTTGGTATTGGGTTCACCTTCTTTTAGCCATTGGATTCTAGATTTTTGTTTCCAAAAATATTCCTCTTGATTGCTTAAATTCTCCCATTGCTGCTGATATCTAGTGGCTTGATCATGTCAAGATTTGTCATGGCCTTCTTTAATAAGGCCTTGGTTAAGTTCCTGCAGTTCACTTTCAATCATCTTTTTATCTTCAAAGATATTACCAAATTCAGTCTTATTCGAGTCCTTGATCCGTAGCTAGATATGTTTTAATTTTTTCTCAAGGATAAACATTTTGGAACCCTAAATATTTAAATCCTCTACCCACCACTTGGTTACATTGCTGATGAAATATGGATGGGAGAGCCAAATATTTTCAAATCTAAAAGAGTTGTTCCGAGGTTTACCAATAACCTGCACCTCCAGTTGTATCGCCTAGTGACCAGAACCCCCAAAGGGTAGCACTCCATCTACCATTTCCGTGTCATTGAGCATAAGATCTTATGAGATTATGAATATGTCTAATTTGGAGGCTACTTAAGACTCTCCTCCTCTTTTATTATTCCATCTGAAGATGCCATTGTGCATTTCAATGTCCACCAACTTCATTTCATCAATAAAGGTATGAAAGTCACAGAGTCTTTGCCTAGAACTTTGGTTCCCCCTTTTTTCCGTGAGTGACTTAATCATGTTGAAATCACCCCCTAAGATCTAGGGTATTCCTGCATGTCTATTTCTAAGAATCTCTAGAGAATTAAGAAGCCTTAGTTTAGCCTCCATTCTCTGTGGGTCACTAGATAGGTTTCCTTAGCTCCTACTGGTTGAAAAACTGCAGATAAATAATCTCTAGATGCCTCCACATTTTTTAAGTCAATATTTTGTGGATTCCACAGAATGAGAATACCTCCTGTTGTGTTCTCTGCCTTGACTTCCAAAAACTCAAATTTATTGAGCCATTTACTATGCATATCTCTTATCTTCTGAATGGAACACTTGGTTTCCTATATGAAAATCACATCCGGAGATGCTTGTTTCATTCTATTGCTTAGTAACCTTTGTTTTCTTCTACTACCTAGACCTCTGATATTCCAAGAAGTGAACTTCATAATTAAATATTAGTAAAGGATTAACTGGATAGGTCTGTCATCTTACCTGAATCTATCATTTGCTTTCCGCATTCCATCAACAAATCATTTTTCTTTTATCTACCCCTCTTCTATCCCGGGATTCTGGGTGCTAGTCCTACCATATTTTTCATCGTCTTCACTCCTTTGTTGCCTTCTCTTTCTTTGTGATTGAGTCTATTCAATCCTTTAGTTTGGGTCCTCCATAAAAATAGCTATTGAACCCTGTTGAATTCCTCTGCAGCTAATGAGTCTAGCCCTTCTTTGGTTCCTTGATTCAAAAAACTTTCTAAATCCAGGTTTTCTTTCTCAAGGATTTCCTGCAGATCATGGCCCTCCATATCCGTTTCACTTTTTGTCATCTCAAGATCCATCGCCTGTTCAGCATTACTCATCATAAGTTCTTTCATATTGTCATTCTCTTGTATTTTCTCCTTTTCTTTTTCTTTCTCCTCCTCCACTGTGTTTCCTGCTTCTACTTTATCATTATCTGTAGGATCTGCATCTGCTTTGAGCGTTCGGAACCTGTTCTGGTTAACATGCTTCTCTTTGACTTTACTTGTTCTTAGTCCTCTTTTTCTCCCTTTTCCTTTGTGTACCACCTTCAAGAATCTTTCTAGATCGTTCATTATATTAGCTTTACTTTTATCCTCTATCTTATTGAGTGGGTAGTCTCTGACCAGATGTCCATGCTCATGACATTTGCGACATCTAAAAGGAATGTGTTTGTAATCTACTGTTTGTGTCCATTCCTCATCAAACACTTCCAGAATAACCTCATTCAGCAACGCTCCAAAGAGATCCATCTCCACAAATATTCTAGCGAAGGAGGTATACTTTCCCCTTCTAGTGGCCCCATAAACTTTAACAAAACGACCTAACTTGTTTCCTATGGATGATACAGATTCCATTTGCCAGTAATCAAGGGGTAGAGAGTAGAGTCTTACCTAGACTGGGAGTAAGGTGAAAGTTTCGTGTTCCGAAACAAAGTTCAAGATCCACGGCCTCATATAGAGGCCTACAGCAACAAAGAAGTAAGGCCCTCCTTCAAACACTTTGTCTTTGTATTAAATATTAGAAAAAACTACAGCGAAAAAACCCTTAGATCCAAGATGTAGGTCAAAGCTGCCTTTTGGTTTCCATTGGTATTTAATCCACATTTGTAAAGCTTTTTCAGTGGGCCACAGCCCCATGAATTTACAAATGATTGCATATGTTTGCATATGATCCCCGTGCGCCTACAACGCTCGGTCATTTTAAATGATTTTGGGAATTATCACCGCTTTGGGTTTGCATGGTCCCATGTGTGCTTTGTCTTTAATGGTTTTCTCCCTCATATCTTCCACATTCTCCTATGCTTCATTATGCTCCCTTGCTTTGGTTCTCTCTTGCTCTTCTTCGGTGCTTCTCTCTTTTCCTTTTGACGACTCTCTATCATTTTCCATGGGCTTTTTCCCCCTGCTAACCACTACCTGCTTGAAGGAGGGAGTTGAGCTCCCTCCTATGCATCCTTTCATGGCGTACGACCTCTATGATCGATCACAACATTGTTTTTTTCCCTCCCGCACATCCAACCTCCCTAAATCAATCAGTAATTCCTTCCTTGATATATATTTACAATTTTGAAAGGAAAATAATTAGAAAAATGTAATCTAAAATTTTCTGTAAAATACAATATACGTTTTAAAACTATATTAATTTATAAAGAACATAATGTCTTGGATAACAATCCAAGTTAAAAGTATGATCTTTTTGTATTGTTCTTTGAGGTTCATTCCTCCACTAGATTCTTTGTTGTTTGTGTGTCTAATCACTATCCACCATCATAGATCATATCTAAAACTGTAAAACAATTCTGAAGAAAAAATAGTAAATAACTTGAAATCACTCCTTTAAGATACATAAAACATTTAATTTAGTGCTTTCTCAAAGGTTTATTTTAACTGAATATTTGTTCCTCCCCAGTGGAGTCGCCACTATGTTATCACTCAGAATTTTCTCAAGGTTAAAGAAACAAATTTCTGAGGTAACCACAATCCGATATTTTAAGTATAGAATCTAGCCAATATGTATTTAGAGAGGGCTCTCTCTTTATGATTTAGCTATGTTTGATGAGATATTAGGCTAGTTATGAATGCTTGGGGGGTTTTGATTTTGTTTGGTGGTGGAATTCAGGAGCAGATGGATAGAACAAGGTATTTTCAGGCCATTGAGCTATGGAGTCAACTGAAGATGGCTTAACTGGATCAGGTTGTTTCAACAAAGAAGGGCTTTACAAGGCAAGATAGTCAAACTAGAGACAAATGGTAACTTGAAAGGGTGAAATGGTCTTAAAAGGGAATAAGGGCAGTTAAGAATCCTTCAACAAATTTTAAGAGGAGTGAAATTGGGTGATCACTAATAAAACACAATTAAGAATTTCTTATTAAATGACCACAATGATAAACTAAGAAGCAAGGAGAAATTAAGAATTCCCTACCTATGATAGCTTAGAAGAAAACATTTAGAATAAAAATGATTTTAAAGATAGAATGCAATAAAGCACTTTCTGAAATATACTTTTTTCATTTATTATTTAGATATGAAACACATGTGAAATATTAAACTAGAAAACAATAACACATAAGATATAGAATACTTATTCGTCCAACGTTTGACACATGAATTCTGTAAAAAGTCCTTCGCTTTATTTCTTCATCCAGCCAGCCATAAACGATTTGTTCAACAACACTTTTATTCCAAAATAATAAGCCTACAGAAATGTCAAAGAATCCCCGCAAAATACTTCAAATTAAGAAGTGTTTATACTAATTCTAAACTGAAATATCTTCAAAAAATATCAAGATTGGTTTACAAATATCTCAAACTATTTTACAATAATAGAACTTAAATAAAGGAAATTCAAAACTAATGAGTCTATTTGGCACTATGTTTATGGATTTATGGTGATGAAGAAGAGAAATTCAAATTTGGTAGCAACTCTTAATTGATGATGAAGCATCCCAATCACTAACTGCATCCTTCCTTTGTGCATTCTGCCCTAGAAATTTTGCAAACTTGCGGTCCAATCATACGCTTGTATATCTCAATCTGATATAGATATGTAAAAAGTTAAAGTATTTATTGTAGACAAGAATGATTTTGAGATAAACCTCTCTTAGTTTCCCAAAATTCAGCTCCAAATATTCACAATATTCTCTGCAAAAAGATGTCAAACACAGGACTTTGCACAAACTGAAAAATAGGTTGTGAAGACATGCACTTATCTCCCTTTTGGTAATACCTATGTAAAAAGTGAGATAGGGGTTTTTAGAATATCATGTTGGGAACAAACACCTCCTACCGTTTTTCAAAATACATCTTGGATTGGTCACAATAGTTTCTTTAAAACTATGACTTAAACAGGACATTTCTGAAGAATGTACCAATTCTGCTCTAATTTCATCTTTTAACCTTAAATTCCTTTCAATTGTTTTTCACTTTTACTCTGGATAAAATTCATTTTTGATGGTGAAAGTGTTTTCATCAATTTTTAACCCTTAATGTCTTCATGTTTACCTTTACTGTTTATTGTTTACTTTTTACTTTTACTGCTCCATTTTTCATCTGTCTTCACTTTGACATGAATTTATATACTCTATTATGTAAGTGTCTTCCCTGTTGTTTATCTTCATGCTAGCTAATTTACTTTACTTGGTATTCAATCTGATACTCTTTAACCCTAATACACTTTGACTGTTATTTAATGTGTCCTTTTGCCTTCAATGTGTAGTTTAGGTTTTTACTGTCTGTTTCAACAATAAATCGTCTAATTTCATGTTTCCTTTGCTTGTCTTTTTAATGTATGTTTTATGTTCCATCTTTGTTTGAATCGATTTGATAACAATATTGGAGTAAACAAGTCTTATGACTAGTATTAAGATGGTTTGTCTAAGGCTCTGGTCTTCTGATCAACTGTAAAACAAAACAAACTGTTAAGAAAACATTGCCTTGCAGGGGAGGTCGAAAAGGTTTCATTTGAGCTTGAAAGGTCTATGGAGTGAGTCCAAAATGCTTTTTATGAGGTAAACCATGTTCGAATTGGTTAAAATAGGCTTTGGGTGGCGCAAATGGGTTACATAGGGTTTTACTGCACAATCAGGTGAAAAAGAGCAAAACTAGGGTTTTCATGTTTAAACGGGTAAATGGTTGATATTGGTGGGTTAACAACAATGATAGTTGGTATCAATTAAATGATGGGACATTTTTTTTTATGGGAGCTGGTAAGTGGGTTTCATCGCACCACTTCTGGGAGGGCAGTGGTTTTTAGGGAGGACCACGTGATTCGACACATATTTTGACACGTAGCATTGACACTATTTGCGAAATTGCTCACATGGCACGCTAAGGATCGACCAAAAGGCCCGTGCGATATGAGAAATAGTCGTCAGCTTTGAGGGATTCGATTGGATGGTGGTCAAGGTGATGAAGTGGATGATGGATAACGAAGGGCGGGCCCAATATTAATTAAAGGAGTTGCTCATATCAACATTGATCTGATTGGTCACTAAGTCGTTAATTAATCATGGTGACTAATTAATCCTCATTTAACATGGCGGGGTTGGGGTTATTAATTAGTTACGGTTTAACTAATTAATCCCAATTATCAGTGTTATTATGGTTATTTTGCAACCAAGGGCAGGATATATAACTTATTGGGTTTTTAATAATAATACGAGTAATGGGTGTTTTATTTTTGGGATTTAAATAATACAAGTTAAAATTTAATATGACTTTGTGGAAATTTAACTAGCGCTAAGATAAAATGTTTCCAAAAGTGTATTTCATACAACATTTATAACTTAGGCTAATTTAATATGAGGGTTTAGGGATAGAATGTTTTTAATTTTCCAAAGTAAAATATGATTTTACTTAGGAAAGGCTTTATAAAGGGAATGAATGACTTTATGAAAGGGTGAATATTAATGAAGGGGTTTCAAGTACTTTAGGTATTTCAAATTATTAGGTCGAGGGTCCGGTCCCTGCAATAGTCATAGAAATGCTCTGAGCCTCTTGAACTTTGGCAATTACCTTTAGCACTTAGGCAATTAATGAAAATTTTAGGGGAAATGAGTAGGGAGGTTAATTATTTTTGACATTGAGTGTTGATGTGCCTTCCATGTGATACAGGCCTTGTCCAAGTGATGAAAGAAAAAAAAATTAAGTATTAAACTCAACCATTCATCACACATTTATTCTGCAACCATCATCTACTTACCCTACCCACTTAACCTAGCATTTTTACTTCTTTATTAGGGTGCACTTAGACTGGAAAATCCTTTTCAACTTTTCTTTTCTTTTACATAGTGATATCTATCTAAATCTAACCTTATTACATCCAAGGGCTCGGATTGAACTATTGAGCTCCTCTTTCACTCTACCTATCTACTGATCTACCAAGATTATACTATTTGGTCAGATCTTTATTCTCTATTTCTAAAACATGAAATTGATAACATGGACTAGACAAGCTTTAACTATATGACTATTCATGAATTGTGGCATAGGTAACAAGCTGCACACAATTTTTATTATACAAAAGTAAAAAGTACTGGCATTTAGACTTGCAAACTTTCTTGGTCTTTTCTTTTTGTTGGGGTTCATTTTCTTTCATTTTTTGACCTTTTCTTTATTATTTTTCTAGGACAGATCCTCTTTACATTTTTTTATTTTTTTTATTTTTTACAAATATGGAAGACATTTGCAGAAGCAAAGGTATGTACATATTTCAGAGACAACTAAGTCAATCATAATATATGACACATATTAGTATAGGAACCTAACAGTGGCTCCACTTGGGGATTGCATTTCCTTGTGAAATGTCAAGAACCTTTTTGACTAGTAGCATGATCCATTGGGCCAATCCCACACATGTATATGCTTGTCGCAAAATCTTTGTGACTAAAACTTTTGAACTGAAAATGCACCCTTTCTACAAACTGAAATCTGATCTAACATAATCTTGCTGCTGAAAACTAAATTTATTCAAACTAAAATCCTACCTACTTACTCTAATCAACTTTCTAACTATAGGTTAGGTAAAATTAAACAACCAATGCAACCACTCAAGTAGTATAAATGTTGATGGATTTTGCTACTTGGGCTTATTTCTGATTAAAATTGAGATCCTAAAGCAAAAAATAACCTTGTCAACCAAAGACAAGGTAACGAAATACTTGCTTTCCTTTGTACGCTCCAAAACCTGTATAAAAGGATCTTCCAAAATATGTACACTATTTTTGAACTGATTCAAACGACTATATAATTGTTCTGGATAGCCTCCATGCAATGAAACTAAAATGTCACTTTTATCTTTATCACCCTGTAGACTTTCAGATGAGCATTGTGATGATACTTCTATTTATTGAAATATATGGCTATTGAAACCATTATCATCTTGATTTTGAATCTCATAGTCTATTAATGGAGAAAAATTATGATTGCATTCATTATCAAACTCATAAGTTATGGGATCATGAAAAACTTGGAAGGATTGATGCAACTTATTACATATAGGTTTGAATGGAACTTCATAAGTTTCTACAAGCTACTCACCCTTTCATCTAGAGATTTTATACCACATTCCATTTAAAAACTAAAATGATTCAAAATAAAGAGGCAAAGAAGCTTCACTTATTTCCACATGTTCTGCATTTTCTTCCTCACTTTCATAGCTCAAATGAACAAGTTGATCACTATTCTGAAGTTGGTGAAACTAGATTTCCTTATTCCCCAAACTTGCCTTTGATTGCTCTGTAAAGTTAGTTTGGATTTGAAGAACATAATTATCATCATACTGATCTTATTTGGGCAAATCATCAAAAGAACTAATGTCATCAAACACACACATTAGACCAGGAGATTTTTCCTCCACATATTACTTTATAAATATATCTTCTGATCTATGGTAGTTGGAATTAGCAGGAATTTGTTCATGATTCTTAATCTCTTCTCATACCGATGGCCGCAATATATTGAGCAAAGGATAATGGTAATCCTACCATATAAGATCTTCTAGATGATTTGTGTGAAGAAAACAAACCTCATTCCAAATTGCTGCTTGATTTAAGTGATTAGCCAATTGTTTCTCCTCCTTATTATCCACGGTAACCAAGTGCTCTGTATACTCTTGATCTTCACCAAATATAACAACCTTATCACATACAAAAGGAAAATCCTCATCATTATCTTTGTCATATAGAAGCTTGCAAGGGAGTTGAAAAGTCTCATTAATTTTAGATGAAAGATCATGATCTATCAAAGTATGTTGTCTTATTTCATTTACATGCAAGGAAAGAAAATTTGTGACATGGTTTTCATCAAATGAATTTGACTGGTCTTTAGCTTATGAAGAAACCACTACTTGTTGAAGATGGTCTTGTGGTTCAATACTTTTAAGCTCTATCGGCTCTACCTCCAGATCTTCGGACCGTTGTTGGTTTTCATTGCTGTTTTCTATTTGAACAAGTTCATGGAACTGAATTTCTTCTTTATTCTGATCAGTTTGTTGTGTTGCAAGAATTGTTTCCTGTGGGGAAACTTCATGGGCCTCTAAAAAACATACATCACCTTTTTCTTTATGAGGGGAAGATAATTCAAGCAAGGCTTCCATTTTCTGAAAAGGCTTTTCTTCTAAAACCTCTAATATTTCATGATCCATGAACTGATCATCGTCATCATAGTAATTTTCAAGATATTGAATAAAACTTTCAAAATTGTCACAACAGCCTTGAATTAGCAATAGAGATGAATAACTTTCATTGTATTTGTCATGAAATGCAACATGAAAATGCTTTTAAGAACATATGCTAAAGGCTAGTATATTTTCATACCAAGATCTAACTTTTTCTTCTAAAGTTATCATAAATATTTTCATAAGGCAATCTTCATGGAGTTTGACTTTAAACTTTCAAATGTGCATATGAAATTATAATAAATGTAAAGCGACATCATTTCCTATTTCGTCTTTAAACAATGGAAGATTTTTTGACCAATTAAAGTTGGGAAAAGGATTTGGAAGACCTAAAATCCTTGACCTATCCAAAGGAGCATACCTGTGTTGATTTATTGAATTCATCTTGAAAACACTCAATGCTAAAATTGGGTCACCGTAGGTTCTCAACAACTCTGGATTCTTTCAGTAGTGGAGTCTTGTGTATTTTAGGCTTCTTGATTGGAAAGTGATCATCATAAGATTCAAAGGATGGTATATATTTACAATTTTCAAAGGAAAATAATTTAAAAAAAGTAATCTAAAATTTTCTGTAAAATACAATATACATTGGAAAACTCTATCAATTTAGAAATAACATAATGTCTTCGATAACAATCCAAGTTAAAAGTCTAATATTTTTGTATTGTTCTTTCAGGTTCATTCCTCCACTCGAATATTATTTGTGAAATTGATGTGGATTCGCCAGGTGGATGATTTTAACCTTTGTGTGTATAATCATTGTCCACCATCATAGATAAGATCTAAACTTGTAAAACAATTCTGAAGAAAAATAGTAAATAACTTCAAATCATTCCTTTAAGATACATAAAACATTTAATTTAGTGCTTTCTCAAAGTTTTATTTTAACTGAATATTTGTTCCTCCCCAGCGGAGTTGCCACTATGTTATCACTCAGAATTTTCTCAAGGTTAAAGAAAGAAATTTCCGAGGTAACCACAAACCAATCTTTTAAGTACAAAATTTAGCCAATCTGTACTTGAAGAGGCCTCTCTCTTTATGATTTAGCTATGTTTGATGAGATATTAGGTTAGTTATGAATGTTTGGGGGGCTTTGATTTTGTTTAGTGGTGGAATTCAGGAGTAGATAGAATAAGGTATTTTCAGGGCATTGGGCTATGGAGTCAACTAAAGATAGCTTAATTGGATCAGGTTGTTTCAACAAACGAGGGCTTTACACGGAAAGATAGTCAAACAAGAGACAAATGGTAACTTGAAAGGGTGAAATGGTCTTAAAAGGGAAGAAGGGCAATTAAGAATCCTTCAGCAAATTTTAAGAGGAGGGAAATTGGGTGACACTAATAAAAATAAATTAAGAATTTCTTATTAAATGACCACAATGATAAACTAAGAAGCAAGGAGCAATTAGGTGTTCTCTGCCTATGATAGCTTAGAAGAAAACATTTAGAATAAAAATGATTTTAAAGACAAAATACAGTAAAGCACTTTCTGAAATATACTTTTTTTGTTTATAATTCAGGTATGAAACACATGTGAAATATTGAACCAGAAAATAATAACACATAAGGTATAGAATACTTATTTGTCCAACGTTTGACACATGAATCTTGTAAAAAGCCCTTTGCTTTATTTATTCATCCAGCCAGCCATACAAGAGTTTTTCAACAACACTTTTATTCCAAAATAATAAGTTTATATAAATGTCAAAGAATCCCCCCAAGAATACTTCAAACGAAGAGGTATTTATACTAATTCTAAACTGAAATATCTTGAAAAAATATCAAAATTGGTTTACAAATATCTCAAATTGTTTTACAATAATAGAACTTAAATAAAGGAAATTCAAAACTAATGAGTCTATTTGGTACTATTTTTATGGATTTATGGTCATGAAGAAGAGAAAGTCGAATTTGGTAGCAACTCTTAATTGATGATGAAGCATCCCAGTCACTAACTGCATCCTTCCTTTGTGCATTCTGCCTTAGAAATTCTGCAAACTTAGGGTCCAATTATACACTCATATATCTCAATTGGATATAGATATGTAAAAATTGAAAGAATTTATTGTAGATAAGAATGGTTTTGAGATAAACCTCTCTTAGTTTCCCAAAATTCAGCTCCAATTGTTCACACTATTCTTTGCAAAAAGATGTCAAACACAGGACTTTGCACAAACTAAGAAATAGACTGTGAAGACATGCACTTATCTCTCTTTTGGTAATACCTGTGTAAACAGTGAGATAGGTTTTTGTAGATTAGACTGTTATAAATGAAATCCTCCTCCATTTTTTCAAAATACATCTTGGATTGGTCACAATAGTTTCCGCAAAACTATGACTTAAATAGGAAATTTTTGAAGAATGTACCATTTTTGCTCTGATTTCATCTTTTAACCTTAAATTCCTTTCAACTAATTTTCAATTTTACTCTAGATATAATTCATTTTGATGGTGAAAGATTTTTCATCTTTTTCTAACCCTTAATGTCTTCATGCTTACTTTTATTGTTTATTGTTTACTTTTTATTTTTACTACTATGTTTTTCATTTGTCTTCACTTTGACATGAATTTATATACTCTAATTTGTAAGTGTCTTTCCTGTTGTTTATCTTCATGCTAGCTGATTTACTTGACTTGGTATTCAATCTAATACTCTTTAACCCTGATACACTTTGACTATTCTTTATTGTGTCCTTTTACCTTCAATGTGTAGTTTAGGTTTTTACTGTCTATTTCAACAGTAAATTGTATAATTTCATGTTTCCTTTGCTTGTCTTTTTACTGTATTTTTTATGTTCCATCTTTGTTTGAATATATTTGATAATAATATTGGAGTAAACAAGTCTTATGATTAGTATTAAGATGATTTATCGAAGGTTGTGGTCTTCCGATCACCTGTAAAACAAAACAAACTGTTAAGAAAGCATTGGCTTGCACAGGAGGTCGAAAAGGTTTCATTTGAGCTTGAAGGGTCTGTGGGGTGATTCCAAGATGCCTTTCAATAGGTAAACCATGTTTGAATTGGTTAACAGAGGCTCCAGGTGTTACAAATGGGTTACATAGGGTTTTACTGCACAATCAGATGGAAACGAGCAAAACTAGGGTTTTCGTGTTAAAATGGGTAAATGGTTGATATTGGTCGGTTAACGACAATGATAGTTGGTATCAATTGAATGAAGGGACATTCTGTCATTTATGGGAGGTGGCAAGCGGGTTTCATCACACTGCTTCTGGGAGGGAAGTGGTTTTTAGTGAGGACAGTGCGATTCCACACATATTTTGACACGTAGCATCGACACTATTTGGGAAATCGCTCACATCGCAGGCTAAAGAATTACCAAAAGGCCCGTGCGATAAGAGCGATAACCGTTGAATTTGAGGGATCTAATTAGACAATGGTCAGGGTGATGAAGTGGCTGATGGATAATGGAGGGTGGGCCCAATATTAATTAAAGGAGTTACTCATATCGGGGGTGATCTTATTGTTCACTAAGTTATTAATTAATCCCGGTGACTAATTAATCCTCATTTAACATGGCAGGGTTGGGGTTCTTTATTAGTTATGGTTTAACTAATTCATCCCAATTATCAATGTTATTATGGTTATTTTGCAACTAAGGCCAGGATATATAATTTATTTGGATTTTAATAATAATACAGGTAATGGGTGTTTTATTTTCGGGAATTAAATAATACAAGCTGAAATTTAATATGACTTTGTGGAAATTTAACTAGCACTAAGATAAAATGTTTCCGAAAGTGTATTTCATACAACATTTATAACTTAGGCTAATTGAATATGAGGGTTTAGGGATAAAAAGTTTTTAATTTTCCTAAGTAAAATAGGATTTTACTTAGGAAAGGCTTTATAAAGGGAATGAATGACTTTATGAAGGGGTGAATATTAATGAAGGGGTTTCAAGTACTTTAGGTATTTCAAATTATTAGGCCGAGGGTCCAGACACTCTAATAGTCAGAGAAATGCATTAAGCCCCTTTAACTTTGGCAATTACCTTTAGCACTTAGGCAATTAGTGAAAAGTTTAGGGGAAATGAGTAGGGAGGTCAATTATTTTTTACTTTGAGTGTTGATGTGTCTTCCATGTGATACATGCCTTGTCCAAGTGATGAAAGAAAAAAATTTAAGCATTAAACTCAACCATTCATCACACATTTATTCTACAACCATCATCTGCTTACCCTACCTACTTAACCTAGCATTTTTACTTCTTTATTAGGGTTCACTTATACTAGAAAACTCTTTTCAACTTTTCTTTTCTTTTACATAGTGATATATGTTTAAATCTAACCTTATTACATCCAAGGGCTCAGATTGAACTGTTGAGCTCCTTTTTCACTCTACCTATCTACTGATCTGCCAAGCTTAAACTGGTTGGTCAGATCTTTATTCTCTATTTCTAAAACACGAAATTGATAACATGGCCTAGCCAAACTTAAGCTGTTTGACTATTCATGAATTGTGGCATAGGTAACAAGCTACACACAATTTTTATTATACATAGTAAAAAGTACTGACATTTAGACTTGCACACCTTCCTAGTCTTTTCTTTTTGTTGGGTTTTATTTTCTTTCATTTTTTGACCTTTTCTTTATTCTTTTTTCCCTTTTATTCTTTTTCTAGGACATACCCTTTTTACATTTTTACATCTTTTTATTTTTTACAAATATGGAAAACATTTGTCGAAGCAAAGGTATGTACATATTTCAGAGGCAACTAAGTCAATCATGATATATGAACCTATTGGTATAGGAACCTAATAGTGGCTCCACATCGAGATGGCATTTCCTTGTGAAATATTAAGAACATCGTTGACTAGTAGCCTGATCCATTGGGCCAATCCCACACATGTATATGCTTGTCACATAATCTTTGTGACTAAAACTTTTGAACTGAAAATCCACCCTTTCTACAAACTGAAATCTAATCTAACATAACCTTGCTGCTGAAAATTGAATTTATTCAAACTGAAATCCTACCTACTTACTCTAATCAGCTTTCTGACTATTGGTTAAGTAAAATGAAACAACCAATGCAACTACTCAAGCAATACAAATGTTGATGGATTTCACCGCTTGGGCTTGTTTGTGATTGAAACTGAGATCCTAAAGCCAAATATAACCTTGTCAACCAAAGATAAGATAAGGAAATACTTGCATTCCTTTGTAGGCTCCAAAAACTATAGAAAAGGATCTTCCAAAATATGTACACTATTTTTGAACTGCTTCAAACAACTATATAATTGTTTTGGATAGCCTCCATGCCATGAAACTGAAATGTTACTTTTATCTTTATCACCCTGTGGACTTTCAGATTAGCATTGTGATGATACTTCTATTGATTTAAATCTCTGGCTAGTGAAACCATTATCATCTTGATTTTGACTCTCATAGTCTGTTAATAGAGAAAATTTATGATTGCATCAATTATCAAACTCATCAGTTATGGATCATGAAAAACTTGGAAGGATTGATGCAAATTATTACATATAGGTTTGAATGGAACTTCATAAGTTTGTACAAGCTGCTCACCCTTTTCTTTAGAGATTTTATACCACATTCCATCTAAAAAATGAAATGATTCAAAATAAAGCAGCAAAGAATCTTCACTTATTTCGAAATTTTCTGCATTTTCTTCCTCAATTTCATAGCTGAAATGAACAAGTTGATCAATATTCTCAAGTTGGTGAAATTTGATTTCCTTATTCCCCAAATTAGCCTCTAATTGCTCTATAAAGTTAGTTTGGGTTTCAATAACATAATTATCATCATACTGATCATATTTGGGCAAATCATTAAAAGAAATCATGTCATCAAATGCACACATTAGACCAGGAGATTTTTCCTCCACATATTTCTTTATAAATCTATCTTCTTATCTATGGTAGTTGGAATTAGCAGGAATTTCTTCATGATTCTTAATCTCCTCTTGTAGTGATTGCTGCAATATATTGACAAAAGGATAATGGTAATTCTGCCATATAAGATCTTCCGAATGATTTTAAAGGGAATGAATGACTTTATGAAGGGATGAATATTAATGAAGGGGTTTTAAGTACTTTAGGTATTTCAAATTATTGGGTTGAGGGTCTGGTCCCTCCAATGTCAGAGAAATGCTCTGAGCCCCTTTAACTTTGGCAATTACCTTTAGCACTTAGGCAATTTGTGAAACTTTTAGGGGAAATGGGTAGGGAGGTTAATTATTTTTGACTTTGAGTGTTAATGTGCCTTCCATGTGATACATGCCTTGTCCAAGTGATGAAAGAAAAAATTTAAGCATTAAACTCAACCATTCATCACACATTTATTCTGCAACCATCATCTACTTACCCTACCTACTTAACCTAGCATTTTTACTTCTTTATTAGGGTGCATTTAGACTGGCAAACCCTTCTCAACTTTTCTTTTCTTTTACATAGTGATATCTATCTAAATCTAACCTTATTACATCCAAGGGATCAGATTGAACTGTTGAGCTCCCTTTTCACTCTACCTATCTACCGATCTACCAAGATTAAACTGTTTGGTCAGATCCTTATTCTCTATTTCTAAAACATGAAATTGAAAACATGGACTAGCCAAGCTTAAACTATTTGACTATTCATGAATTGTGGCATAGCTAACAAGCTGCACACAATTTGTATTATACAAAAGTAAAAAGTAGTGGCATTTAGACTTGCGCATTTTCCTGGTCTTTTCTTTTTTTTGGGGTTCATTTTCTTTCATTTTTTGACCATTTCTTTATTCTTTTTGTCCTTTTTTTCTTTTTCTAGGACATACCCTCTTTACATTATTTTATTTTTTGATTATTTACAAATATGGAAAACATTTGCAGAAGCAAAGGTATGTACATATTTCAGAGACAACTAAGTCAATCATGATATATGACACCTATTGGTATAAGAACCTAACATGACGAACGGATTGGGATCTGTGTGTACCAAACATTCGATGGGCCTATATGACCATAAGCAAAAACTGGAGCGCAATAGTATCAAGAAGTAAGGAAACTAGGAAACTAGAGAAGATGCCCAAGACTACCATAGGGACAAGACATGAGGACTTGGGTAAAGGAATTAGGCAGTTTCAAGAAGACCTTTGGAGAGGGGTCATGAGACTTTGTGAACCCGATGACGAGTGGGCATGGCTAAGGAAGAGAAGTGTGACAATGGACTAAGAAATCAGCGAACTGAACAATTAAGTCACACAAATATGTAGCCAGAAACTAAGAATGTTGGGATCAAGGTTAGCTAGCCCTACTATTACATTAGAAAGAGTAGCAACCCTGATATCATGGTTACAACTGTACCTTCCTGAACAAGGAAGCGTAACACATAAAGAATAGCATGACACATCACCGAACGTAAGGGTATTTGAAGGGTGCTTGTAGCCCGAGCTAGTAGGAAAATCGAAGCCTCACACAATGGGTGCGACCACCTGACTATTTGTAGGAATCATGATCTCGGCACCCCACACAGTTGAAAGAAGGAACGGGTCTATAAACAAGTTTGCAGAAGAGTTGCGCAGAAAGGAGGGTCTGCACAGGGTTTGTCTGTCAAAAGGATTTCGATCGCACCTAAGAATCTGTGTTGTTGCATGGGTAGGCTGGGAAGTGACCGTTGATGTCAATATTCATGCCAAGAGGTCTAATTTAAGGTAGAAAGGAGTAGGCGGTGGACCATTAAGATAGGAATTAAGAGCTAGATTCAGGATTATCTACCGCTAAGTAGGTACCGCTGACTCAGATATGGAGGGAACGACTGAGTTCAAATTCAAAAGTTACCATAAAAGTCCATGGGTAGTTGTGAAATACCACTGGGTGGTTTGGGATTTGAGCCAATACAGAATAGAGAACACCAAGCTACCTCATCGTCTGTAAGCATGTGACCGAATGAACCCACTATAGACACAATGTCCAGAACCAGAGAGCGATTCACAGAAGTTAACCCAGAACCCTGGGTAACCCAGGGAGAGCTTGGAGAGGTAGTAGGTGTGCTAGAGGTACTGAAGTCCTCATGCATGCGATGACCACAAGAAAAAAATAGCCAATGGGGTCAGTCTGTGTATCAACACGCAACCCAAGAGTTAGAAAATTGACAATGAGAGAGAAGGGCAAAGTTGTCACCGGTGAAACAGAGGAAGAGGACGAAGATTTGCAAGCCCTAGTAGCCCAAATTGAGGCACATGATGATGAGGCAGAGAATGTCTCCCAAGCATTTTTGGTGATAGAGTTACCCCCTACATTCCCTCGTGGAAAGGGACAACCAAAATACTGAAGCACCTGGAGGCCACGAAGAGTGCACTCCAGACCCCGCTTCTTCCGGATGAGATAAGATTTGACTGTCCACCACTGTCATGGGTACCGAATATAAAATTTGAATACTGGGTTCTTATAGATAATGAGAAGTTCCCATAGTTGGCTGCAAAGAAATTACTATAGTAGAAATGGTTGCGTGGTGTGGAGATGGCTAGGTTACTCCATCTGCGGTGGATACCCCACTACCAGCGCACACCCATCACGATTTTTGTAATCCAGTAGCTACTATGTCTAGAACATGATGGGTATCTATGGCTAGAGAAGCCAATTCCCATCGCATCTGACTTAATTCATCGAATATCATGACTACCTATTAAAGGAAGCAATCCCATAGACATCGCAAGAAAGAATAGTGACTTGGGCATCGCAGAACCTATGCAGGCCAAATATAAGCTAGAGAAGACGAAGCGAAGGTATGTAATAGAAAGAATCAAAGGCTGAGGGGTGTGCATCACCACGAGCTGCTGGGCAACAAGCTCATGATGAAATGTCGCGCAGATGAATTGTCAGCATCTGCAATTGCATTAGTGGAGCTATGTGTAGAAGGGATCCAAGTCAAATGGGTGAAGTTTCTCTATGAGGAATTTTTGATGAATTGTAGGGAAGCCCAAGACCAGGGTAAGACCTTCCACTACACGTGGTTCTTGTTATCCATCCTCTTGGTTGTCAGGGAGCTACCGGCGGCCAACCAGTTTCACACCATTGAGAGGAACCTACCCGAGGCTGTGAGGTACACCTCGCTCTGGGCAATGAAATATGCGGCGCAGATTCAAGAGATAAAAGTGTTTTGGTCATTTATAGAGGTGAGTTTACGAACATGGATCCACCGCAGGCCATGCTTGTCCCCGACAGTATATAAAAGTTGACAAAGTGTAGCAAAATTCAAGGCGAATATGCATAACTTGTATATCCAAGTGCGCAAGGATCCAGTCCAAGAATGGGTAAAATTTTTGTTCATTGCCACAGAAGATGCGATCTTTGAAGTCATAGAATTATGGTCCCCGGAGTGGCGTGCCCCAGACTTGGCAGAATTGGAAAATATCGCCACGCAGCAAAAGAGGAGGGACACGAACTTGTGCATCACGAAGCTGGTGGAGAGAAAGCATCAGAAAGAAGATGCAACCACACAAAAAAGATAGTTGAGGCAGCAGTAATAGAGCATATGGTACGAACCATAGCCGTACCCACTGACGAAACTGAGGAAGGTTAGGAAATGTCCATGGAGCATAACATACATGGGGAGGAGGAGACACCAGAATGCACAGACCTTACAACAAAATTTACCCAAATCAAGAGGTTGCACATCTAGAAGTAGCCACTAGCATGCAAAAAGACAAAGACAATGAAGACTATGGAGGGAAACCTCATTGACAGTAACAAACCAGTTCATGAAGTCACTAAGCATGCTCTAGAGGAGTTGATGATGGAGTAGACCACTGTGTTGGGGGTGCTCAGGGCGCAGTTGTAGGCATTATAGGTGCCACCCCTTGGAGAGATGAAATTGTACCTTGTGGAAGGTATAGCCAAAGCTAAGAAGATGGTGCATGCCTGAAAAATGAACACTTTGTTGTTACCAGACGGCCTCGTCTTCGTAGACGTCGAAGGTGACATGAGGGGCTAGGGTTTGAATTTTCCCAGAGAAACCTTATACCAGCTGCATGATGGGATAACTACATATCTTCGCTCCATGGGGGGTCACGCTCTCCAAATCTTAATTGAATAGAAGGACAAGTTAGAAAATCTCAACCTGCAACACAATAGCATGGTCACCCAAAACTAGTGATTAGAACAGGTAGTGGAAGAGGCCTGTAGTAGCATCCTAGCACTGGTTGTGCTAGAGACACTCCCCACCATGGAAAAAATTCATCAACTGGCAGTAGGAGTCTGCAAGACCTAGGAGAAGGCCACAAAGGTTCAGTTGGAGCTAAACCTATAGATCGCAGAGCTGTGAATGAAGGTGTCGTCCTCTACACCCCTGAAAGTCAGAGAGAAGCGCTGCCATGCCATTCAGTCAAGGTTGGAATAAATAGAGCATGGTGTCCAGGACTGTACAGGGTTGTTGGACCAGTCACTCCTCACCCTCACTTTATTACAGGAGGAGCCAACACTCCAACAATTAGAAACAAAAGTGCGAGAATTACAACAGGCATATGGAAATGTTCGAGGGAGTGTGTAGACGGTCGAACTTACCCAGCGACTAGCCAAGATGAGGGAGGACTAGGCTCTAAAAGAACAGGTGGACGTCAGACGATAGAAAGCAGCAGGGCTTAAAGAATGCATCTAGCCTTGGCTTGAAGAAGCGTTCACGGTCACTGCCATGATCAAGGAGAAGCTAGCCAAGATGCAGGACACATATGTAAAAAGGCAAGAGGGGGCCTTTGACATTGATGCATCCAAGAGTGATGCACAATTGACACAGCAGACACTGGAGGAATGTGTTGCAGACATAAGCAAAGCGTAGATATTACTAGATGAACTTCACACAAAGATCACCGCACTCGCCAAGTGACTCAGGACTAGTCATGATTTTTGTGTTGTGGGCCTGTTGGGTAGCAGATCCCTCGCATAATGGTTTGGGGCTAAAATCCCACAATTTTGAGTATTGGTATTGTAAAGGCTTTGTGAAGTGCACGGAGCGTGAGTTGTGATGAGTCAAGTCAAAGGGTATTCCACCCTAAGATATTGTAATTTAATCTAGAATGTGTTTGCCTACCGATGGTCCGTGGACCATGGGAATGTATAAATAGAGGGAGGCTCTATGTGTAGAAGTAGTTTTTGTGGAGATCAGAAGTGTATGGGTTTCTGAAAGTAATATTCGATCTGAGTCTGTAAGTCTAAGTCGCAGGTCGTAATAGTATAGGAGGCTCTACAGCTGTGTGTCCAAAGGCCTAGCAGAGTCTGCAGCTGTGTGCACAGACCCCTGCAGCTGAGTGGACGGGGTAGGAAGTGGATTGTAACTAAAAAAACATTAACAAAGATAAGTTGGTTTTGGAATATTGCATATCTCTTTCTATATTCGGGTCTATGCATTTTTTTATGGTTTATGATTGTGCATGTGTTTGTTTATGTTAAATCATAACTAGAGGTATTGGGCGTACTTAATTTTAGATATATAATAATACTAAGCACAGAAAAGGTAAATAACATTCACTCTCACCGCGCGAAGGTCGTTGCACTGAACAGATGGTTGCGCGGAAGTAGCGCAACGCGTAGGATCAGTTCACAAACATTCCAGATCTCATCAAGACATCCCTAGGGTGCAGAAACCTAGTTCCAGCACCCTCCCATACTACCTCGGGTGAGACCTCAGTCCACGCTCCATGGACTATTGCCGAAAGGGCTGGTAGTTTCGGGATTTGTTTGGCTAAAACACTATGAACCTGGGTCAAGCCCTAATAAGCCAACATATAGTTTTTAGAGGATTTTTTGCCCTTTAAATATAAGCTATCCTTCATAGGAATTACACAATTGGAATAAATACTTGGAGAGCTTCTGAAGTGGCTAAGCTTTGTCCTTAATCTTACTTATGAGTTGGAGATTCAATTTGGTGAGTGTTGGGATTGTTATAGAGAGAACAAGCATTGTAATTTCATCTTGATTTTCCTAATTAACACAAAATAGATAGTGGGGATTTTTGTTGTGGCTTTCCCTGGATATTTATTGTGTTATGTGTCTTTGATTCTCTTCCTCTATTGGTTATTGTTTGCTCTATTTTTATGGGCTTGCACTGAAAAGAGTAGAAGTGTAGTCTTGTCTCTCACTTTAGAAAATTGCATTAACTTGTGAATTTGTAGGATTTTCTACATGGTATTAGAGCAAGATTATTTTTTCAGCCTAGAGTTTGCAAAGAAGATCTGAGAATTTATATGCAAAATTTTTAGAATCAAATTCCATATCTAGATTCCTTGGGAAAATATACCCAAACTCAACAAAAAAAATCGACCGGATCAAAGTTCGGATGAGGGAGATATCGTTGATTTAAAATGACCTCTCTAAAGGAAATTTCGATGTTTTGAGTTTTGGGTTACAGGTGAAAGTCAAATTTGCATACATACTTCAGGATAGGTAGATGGAATTACATGGGTTGAGGCCTGAGTATGCCTTGGAAGGCAGCTCAAATTTTATAGCCTTGAGGGATAGGAAGGAGGTTATTCTAGAAGATAATTGTTTGATGTAATTCATTGGTCAAGAAGTCCCCAAGCCAATATCTACGGATGCACAGAACTTGACTGAATGGAAGAAGTGTTTGGCGAAGGCAAGGTGGATAATACTTGAGGGAGTTAGAGATCATATTTTCTCGAGTATCAATGAAAAGTAAACCCTGCATGCTAAGCGGAAAACATTGATAGACTTGTATCAGAATAGTAGTGATCAAAGGAAGTTGGCACTAAACGATAAACTTCATAAAATCAAGATGGAGAAAGACGAGACGATTCCAAAGTACTTAGCCAAGTTCATTCAATGTAGGGATGAACTTGGAAGTGTTGGAATCATGATTTCTGAGGAGGATATCGTGAGCCTTTCTCTTCTTGGAATCCCAAAGAGTTGGCATAGTTATTAGGATGCCAACTGTTATCACTGTAAAAAGAATTAAAAAATTTGGACAACCTACATGGTTTCTAAATTTTGTTTCAATCATGGTCAAGTCATTTTTATGTTTTTAAAGTTCAAGTCATAGGGTTAGAGTCTCACTTCCATGATTAAATAAAGTTAAACAACCCTATTTTTCCCCTTATGGATCCCATATCATGTTTTAAGTTGCATGTGTCTCATCATTTCAAACTTTTGAACATGCTACGAAATTGTCTAGGCATTTCCATAGCGCAAAGTCCTGAAGTTATTACTACCTGCACTATGAAATCGGGGATTCGCAGTTAGGTGTTTCGTAGCGCAAAACCCCAAATTTACACTGGATGCACTACGAAATCAGGGATTCATGTTCAATCAAGTATAGCTATCAAATCCACCAAAATCCATTAGATTTTCATCATCAGGTGTCAGTCCATGAACCTTACCACTTACATGCAACCATTCATATCAATCATTAGATTCGTTAGGGGTCATTTGTTCGCAGTCATTTCAAATTTCAAAAGAGGAAACGGTTAGTTGATCCTAGTCATATCCATGTTGATCTTGCACATATGCATGCAACAGACACTTGCTACTATTCTTAAGTTCGAAGTAAACAAGCCCTAAGAAAGTCTGGAGGTCAGCCTCAACACAAATAAACAAGGCAGTAAGTGATGAAACACTTATACAATTTTGGTGAAAACAAAGACATTTCTTTTTGAAGACATTACTTTTTGAAGTTTTTTTCATGGATGGGTTATGACATATTTACATAATGAAATAGTTGTGAAGAATCTTTAGAATGAACTTTTTTGGGAAAAAACTGTGTAAATTAATTCATACAACAGTTTCGTAGCGCGCTACAAAACTGCTATAGGTGCAGTTTTGTTCTTTTTTATCAATATTCAAAGGAAGAAAGGGGTTATTTTTTAAGAAGGATGCTGTTGTAGAAATGTAAGGCGGTCATTTAAGAAGGTTTAAAGACTAATTGAAGAAAAAATTAAGGAATGAAAGATATATGCAAGAACTAAGCCTTGCGCTACAAAAACAACAGTTCATTTCGTAGCTCATCTAGTTTGACTTTCTTCAGGCAACTTCAAGTAGTTTAGTTTTGTCACAAGTATAAGAGCAGGGTTCTATGGCTAAATTCAACATGTGTTATATGATTAAAGGGGCTAGTTTGATCAGCAGGAGATTTGAGGAACATCATTGAAGACCAAGACTGCACTACAGGGGATAGTTTCCTAGTTTTCATGACAGATGAAGGAGAAGTTATTGAAGGCCATTAGTAGGGTTATGGTCACCACCAAGGTCAAAGTTAAGGAAGGAGAAGCTGTAGAACATCGAATTTATTTCCTAGTTTAAGTTGCTACTATCATAATAAGGAGTTGTACTCGTAATTGTATTAGGACTCTAAGACTGTTAGATAACTACTACTTGTAATTAATAGTTTGTTTTAGGAATGAATATGTGTCAAGATAGGAAATTCGAATTCCTCTCATGTTCGATCATGGAATCCAAGATTGTAATGGCAAATCTATAAAGGACAAGAGGTGGAATACCTCACCGTTGGAAATTTTGAAAAAAGAAAAAAAACACTCCTACTGTGTCATTGTGGGAGACTGTGTTTTTTCATGTTAATACAAACATTTTGGCTTCACTACTCAGGATTCAGAAGAGAGTTTTAATGTTTTATTTTCTCATGGTTTTCTTCATTTAATCACTTGCAATGGTATGGACACATGTTACTTGGAATTCATTGGCAATGCTCTAACTTCCTTCATGTGTTTATAGACTGTGTTCCTTACATTATTTCTGTGTTTTGCTGGTACATTAAGACTCTTTATGCCCTAACTTCCATGTTAAGCTAATCTTGTTGTGATACTGAAACATATTTTGACTCTATAGCCCAATGGATGTTTGTTGATTGTGTTCAAGCATTTATACGTTTTCACTTGTTTCTACCATAGAGTTAGGCATCTAATCTTTAAAATAAAATCTTTAACCTAGTGAGAGAGCCCTCTCAAGTTGAGGACGCTAAGCCTGAGCCAAAATTTTGGTTTGAAATAGTTACTCTAAGTCTTCCTGATTGGTAGCCTATTAGGGTTCGGTTTTGTGATAACATTTTGGTGTGTCTGCTAGGAATCTGAAGATTACTTATTCCTTAAATCAAGAAGTTGAACGTATGAAGGTAGTAGGTGCTCAGATAGCTTTTCGATGCTACAATCTACCTTGGTGACTCCATACATCTTAAAAAATTTAAAGATGGCTTCTAGAAGGAGATATACATGGAGCAATCCTGACCCCAATCCACCTACTCCTATGGACAATCCGAACACTGTTTCAAGAGAAAGTCAAAGATTTTCAAAAACCCCAGGTACTCCATCTTATTCAAAATCTTTTCTCTGTGAATTCTCAAGAAGTCCTGAAGACTAAATAGTTGATGATAAAATTCATGAAGTGTTGTTTAGATTATAAAATGAAGAAGAACTCATTGGTATTATCTTAGATTTGCAAAAGGGAGGAATTAATACCTCAACCCTAGTACCACAAGAAGACAAGGAAGAATTTTGGGAAGTGGTTACCTCTGAGATACTGTTAGAAAGGGAAGCCTTAGATAAACTGAAAGAACTTGATCCTTTTGAAGACTTAATGAAATCTAAAGCTGGTTTACCACTTCCAAATTGGAGTATATTTGTTACTGGTTTGCAGAGCCCAAGCAGTCCTATTTGCATCAGTTCCTCATCTTCTGTTTCTACTATTCCTAGTGGATTTTAGAAACCAAGTAGTCCTCTTCATATCAGTTCTTCATCCTCTGTCTCTTTTATCACTATAACTATTGTCCCTCCTTTAATCATGGCTATAGGGACTAGATATGCCCCACTTGCACTCCCTACTATTTTACATGATCTTCTTAGCAAATATGCTACAAGAATCCCAACAGGGGGTGGTGATGAAGAAATTATAGCAATAGAATATGTAGATAAATTTAATGATTTTCCTGACAGAGAGGATGTTGATGATGAGGATGTGAAACTAAGAATATTTGCATATACCTTTATTGGAAAAGTTAGAAAATGGCTTAAAGCTCTTACACCAGGAAGCATTCATAGTTGGGTAGAATTTGAAGATAGTTTTCTGAGGAAATAGGGAAATAGAACTTACCCAGTTCAAGCACTTATTGAGTACAACAATCTTAGAAGGGAACCTGATGAAACTATTCAAAATTTCTCAAAGATGTTCAATAAAGTGTTTAGCTCAATTCCATCTCATTTGAAACCTCCAGAAGCCTTAGCACAAATGAGATATACTAAAGCATTTGATTCTGTTTTTTCTCTTTTGCTAAGAGAAAGAGAGTCTACCACACTTGTTGATATGAAAAATGATGCAATAAACGTAGAGGTAAACATGGTAGTTGCCAAAAAATCAAAAGTGGGAAAAGCTAAATTGAAAGAATAAGAGAAACCTTCCTCTTCAACTCCTGAAGATAAATTAGATTCAATGATGAAAACCATGGAGAAGTTGATGTATAGGTTAGCTCTTGGAAACACATCTACTCCCCCCGTGCAATAGGAACCTCAATTTAGAAACCCTCAATTCAGGATACCTCAAAACCAACAAAGACCAAAAGAAAATAGGAATTAGTAGCCTAATCCTCTAGTGAGACCTCCTTTTCAGCAAAATTTGGTTGATGAAGAAGATGATCCTGAGATTCCCGAAGAATCTATCCATTGTCTTGATGAAGATATGTCGGGAATTTTATTGACTAAATAAGAATATGATGAGTCCAGTTTGAACAAGAAATGGGAAGAGCCTTCAGATTATTTAAAAGGGTATCAACATGCTATCTTTGAAATCCAAAAAAAATACAATCTTAGAAATAGAAATGTGCCAATTATAGCAAGAAAAACACAACCCAATAAAGATTTTTCAAAGGTTGTTGAAGCCAAAAACGATACCCCAAAGGTTGCTGAAGGTAAGGAGGAATCCCCACTTGGTAAAAAGGACACTCAACTTCCCCCTCCTATCAAAGAAGCTAAAAAAATTGTTTTTGTTTTCAATCTTGAGAATTAAATTGCAAAAATTAAGATATTAGTCCCTTTTAGTGAGATTCTCAAAGTAGATAAATACAGAAGCAAGACTGTAGAGATGTTAAATTCACAACCAAGAGCTGCTGATATTTTAAATGTGCAAGAAGATAATCCTACTATATATTTGGGTCCAAGGTTAGAAGATGATCAAAATGAAGAGTTTCCTCCTTTCTATGTAAGCATTAGTATTCATGATATGGCCTTACATCATGCTATGCTGGATTTGAGGGCTTCTCATAATCTTATGCCCAAAGTAATTATGGAGAGGTTAGGATTACAGGTAACAAGACCATATAAGGATTTATTCTCTTTCGATTAAATAGAAGTCCAAAGTATTGGTTTAATCAAAGATGTTGTTGTTGTTGGTCTAACACAAATCCCAGCAAAGACAATTGTTATGGAAGTTGTTGTGGCTGACATTTCACCAAAGTTTGGGATGTTGCTATCAAGATCATGGGTAGCAAAAATCAAAGGCACAATGAAGATGGACCTAACCTATGCCACCATTCCTGTTTTTGGTCAGAAAAGGAGATTGTATCCGAAGACCAGAATGGATTATATGGTAAGCTTCAAAGAATAACATCAAAATTTTCCTATTTATTCATTTGATGCTGAACTTGGATCTGCCATACCTTTTAATGAGTCAGTTGATAGTGGACCAGAAGAGATGAAAACATAAAATCAGCAAGAAGATGAGAATGAGAGGAAGGGATGGTGGTCTTTTCACTTTAATGGATCAACATGAAAAGAAGGGGTAGGAGCTGGAATTTGGATCACAAGTCCAAGTGATGAAAGTAAGTTTTACTCTTACAAACTGAATTTTGATTGCACAAATAATATGGTTGAATATGAATCTCTAATTTTGGGCCTAGAAGTTTTGGTGAAACTGAAGGCTCAGAATATTTCTACCTTTGGAGATTCCGAATTGGTTATTAGACAAGTTGAGGGTGTCTATCAAACAAGGGACGTAAGAATGAGAGCATACCGAAATCTAGTTTTAGATGTGTTGGAAAATTTTGAAGCATATTCTTTCACTATCAAAACTAGAGACCAAAACTCCATTGTTGATTCTCTTGTTGTTTCAGCAAGTTTGTTTGTCATTTCTATTCACTCTTATGAAAAATATGAGGTTGAAGTTCATCATAGACCAGCTATACCAGATAATATCACAATTTGGCAGGTCTTTGAAGATGATCAATAGGTAAAAAAAATTATTGAATTGAAGGAAGAATTTGAAAGTACTCAAGTAGATCAACAAAACATGCTTGTTGAGACTAAAGGAAGTTCTGAAGTCTTGCAATTAAAAAATAATTCAATACCAAAGGGTCTTATTCCTCTTCAAAATTTGGTTGATTAGAATGATGTGTTCAAGTCACCAAAGGTACAAGCTAATGAAGAGGAAATAGAAATTTGCAATCTAGGTACTTCAGCTTTACCTAAGATGATCAAAATTTCAAAGTTTCTTTCAACTGATATGAAGGTCAAATATGTTGAGATGATGAAAAGGTTTGTCGATGTTTTTTATTCGAGTTATGCTAACTTAAAATAGTATGATCCCTCTATTATTCAACATACTACTCCTATTAAAGAAAATGAGAAACCTTTCAAACAAAAGTTGAGAATTATTAATCTGCTTCTCATGCCATTGATTGAAAAGGAGATTAAGAAACTCTTTGATGCTAAAATCATTGTCCCAATCAGATTCTCAAATTGTCTTGCAAATTTTGTTTTGGTTAGAAAGAAGAGTGGAGAAATCAAAATTTATATTGATTTTAGAAATTTGAATAAGGCTTCATTAAAGGACAACTATCCTCTTCCCAATATGGATTCAATTCTGCAAACTATTTTTGGTTCACAAAGAATGTTTATGCTTGATGGTTTCTCAGGGTACAATCAGATTCTTGTGCATCTGGATGTTTAGGAGAACACAAAATTCACAACACCATGGGGCACATTTATGTACACCAAGATGCCTTTTGCTCTCATGAATGTGGGGGCCACCTTTCAAAGATAAATGGATATTTCTTTTGCTGAAGAAAAGGATAAGTCAGTGGTTGTTTATCTTGATGACATCATAGTCTTTTCAAAGAAAGAGGAAGATCATTTGAAGCACCTAGAGAAAATTCTGATGAAATGTAGAAGGTTTGGTATCTCTCTTAATCCTACTAAGAGTATCTTTACTTTAACATCAGGCAATCTACTTGGTAATATCATTTCTAAAGAAGGAATTAGGATTGATCCTAATAGAGTTAATGCAATTCAAAAGGTAGATTTTACAAGAAGTAGGAAAGAGATCCAATCTTTTCTCGGAAACGTGAATTTTGTTAGGTGCTTCATTCCTAATGTTGCTAAGATTGTTAAGGATATAAAAGGATGTTAAAGAAAGGAGCAGACTTTAAGTGGATAGTTGAAGCGAAGAAATATTTTGAAGAAATCAAGAAGGCACTTACACAAGCACCAATACTCATCAGTCCAGATTTTTCCAAGGAATTTCTTATCTTTACATTTTCTTCCGAGAATACAATTGTTGGAGTTCTGCTACAAAAAGGAAAGCAAGGTACTGAACAACCCATTTCTTTCTTTAGTAAGATATTAGCAAATTCTGAACTAAAGTACAATATTCTAGAAAAGCAAGCTTATGCATTAGTAAAGGCTATAAAAGATTTGAGAATGTATATTCGGCATTCTCACATTGTGGTATATGTTCCAAGTGCTATAATAAAAGGTATTATAACTCACGCAAATCCTGATGGTAAAATGGGAAAGTGGATAGCCAAACTGCTAGAATATGATATAGACATCAAACTAACCAAATTGGTGATGGGACAAGGCTTGGCAAAGCTAATGACTCAGTCAAATTTGGATTGTTTTGAAATAAATCTGAATGCAGAAATCTCAAAAATTTATGAAAATGAGGAAGAATTGATCCAAATTAATGAGAAATTCTTGGTTTCAAAGTGGTATAAAGATGTGGCTTTTGTTCTACAGAATAATAAAGCTCTTGCGAATCTAATGAAGTCCAAAACAAGGTTTGTTAAGCTGAAGTCTTTGAGATATTTTGTATATGATCAAAACCTGTTTCGGAAAAGATGCAGGAGGAATTTTCCTGAATTGTATCCTTAAAGAAGAAGCAGATAAAGTCATTGAAGAATTTCATAAAGGAGATTGTGGAGGACATCATTATTGGAAGGCTACAGCAAAGAAGATCCTCAGAGCTAGATATTTTGGGCCAACGATATTTAAGGATATCTACAAGAAGATCACTGCATGTCATGAGTTTCAAATTTTTGAAGGAAGAAGGAAGCTTTTACCTTTACCTTCGATCCCCATTTATGTAGAATCTCCTTTTTAGTAGTGGGGGCTAGACTTTATTGGAGAGATACATCCTCATTCATCAGGGCAACATCACTGGATTCTTATAGCAACACATTACTTCACCAAATGGATAGAGGCAATTCCAACAAGGCAAGCCAATGATTCTGTAAATATTTCTTTCTTAGAGAATAATATATTGTCACGATTTGGCAGCCCCATGAAGATTATAACCAATAATGATCAAGCTTTCAAGTCTAAGAAATTGATCAATTTCTGTCATCAATATCACATTACTCTTGGACATTTTACTGGTTACTATACGCAAGGCAATGGGCTTGTTGAATCATTAAACAAGAGTATTGTTAGAATCATCAAAAGAGTATTGCAGGAGAACAAGAAAGCTTGGCACCTAAAGCTGAAGTATGCCATATGGGTTGACAAGATTTGTACAAAGAGATAAATTGGGACTTCCCCATGTAAACTAGTTTATGGTGCTGAAGCTATATTTCCAACGTCACTTGGAGTACCGGTAATGAAGTTGATTCAAGGCCTTGAATAAGAACCAAATGATATTCTGAGGAGAATGAACCAGCTGATAGCTCTACAAGAGAAGAGAAGTTAAGCCTATGACAGTCATGAACATGTTTAGAACAGAATTAAGAGTACATTTCATAAAAAGGTCAAAAAAGGCAGTTTTAAGATTAAAGACAAAGTGGTGAAATGGGAGGCTAGAATTGAAGAAAAGGGAAAGAACGGTAAGTTTGAGAATTTATGGCAAGGTCTTTTTCAGATGGTTTGTTTTCATGGGACCAACACTTATATACTGGAGGAAATTGATGGAGGAGCATATGCTAGAGGGTCTGTTAATGGTAGGTTCCTAAAGCATTATCATTTTTCAAGTATTACCAATCTCTCGTAACATTGTATATATCCATTGTTGTCTATTTTTTGCTAATAATGACAAGCTGAAATAGAAATCTTAAGCTCGAGGTGAAGGCCCAAAAATTTTGAAGAGGATGCTTGTCAACAAAATTTCTATTTTTATCATAAATGGATAAAGCACTGGAACTGCATGTTCTTAGTGTACCACAAGGGCACACTATCCCATGTGGAACCACTGTTATCACTGTAAAAATTTCTTAAAAAATTTGGACAACCTACATGGTTTCTAAATTTTTGTATCAGTCATGGTCAAGTCACTTTTATGTTTTTAGAGTTTAAGTCATAGGGTTAGAGTATCATTTCCATCATCAAATAAAGTTCAAAAACCCTATTTTGCCCCTTATGGATCCCATATCATGTTTTAAGTTGCATGTATCTGGTAATTTAATACTTTTGAACATGCTACGAAACTGTCTAGGCATTTTCGTAGCGCAATGTCCTGAAATTACACTACTTTTGCTATGAAATCGGGGATTCGTAGTTAGGAGTTTTTGTAGTGAAAAACCCTGAATTTACACTGGATGCACTACGAAAGTCAGGATTTCTGTTCAATCAAATCTAGTTCTCAAATCCATCAAAATCCATTAGATTTTCATCATCAGGTGGCAGTCCATGAACCTTACCACTTGCATGCAACCATTCATATCTATCGTTAGATTTGTTAGGGTTCATTTATCCGCAGTCATTTCAAATTTCAAAATAGGAAAGGGTTAGTTAATAGTAGTCATATCCATGTTGATCTTTATCATATGCATGCAAGAGAGACTTGCTGTTGTTCTTAAGTTCGAAGTAAACAGGCCCTGAGCAAGTCTGGAGGTCTGCCTCAACATAAATAAACAAGGCAGTAAGTGATGAAACACTAATACAATTTTGGCGAAAACAAAGACATTTCTTTTTGAAGACATTACTTTTTGAAGTCGTTTTCATGGATGGGTGATGACATATTTACATAATGAAATAGTTGTGAACAATCCTTAGAAGGAAACTTTTTGGGAAAAAACTGTGTAATTAACTCACACAGTGGTTTCGTAGCATGCTACGAAATTGCTGTAGGTGCAGTTTTTTTCTTTTTGATAAATCTTCAAAGGAAGAAAGGGGTTATTTTTGAAGAAGGATGCTACTGCGGAAATTTAAGGAGATCATTTAAGAAGGTTTAAAGCATAAGTGAAGAAAAACTTAAGGAATGAAAGATATATGCAAGAACTAAGCCTTGTGCTACAAAAACAACAGTTCATTTCGTAGCTCATCTAGTTTGACTTTCTTCAGGCAACTTCAAGGAGTTTAGTTTTGGCACAAGTATAGGAGCAGAGTTCTATGGCTAAATTCAGCATGTGCTATATGATTAAAGGGGCTAGTTTGGTCAATAGGAGATTCGAGGAACATCATTGAAGACCAAGACTGCACTGTAGGGGACAATTTCCTAGTTTACAGGATGGATGAAGGAGAAGTTATTGAAGGCCAACAGTAGGGTTATGGTCATCACCAAGGTCGAAATTAAGGAAAGATCCTGTCAAACATCAAATTTATTTGTTAGTTTAAGTTTCTACTATCATAATAAGGAGTTGTAGTCTTAATTGTATTAGGACTCTAAGACTGTTAGATAAATACTACTTGTAATTAATAGTTTGTTTTAGGAATGAATAGGTGTCAATATAGGAAATTCGAATTCCCCTCATGTTGGATTAGAGAATCCAAGATTGTAATGACAAATCTATAAAATTTCAAAAAAAGAAAAATGCTCATACTGTGTCATTGTGGGAGACTATGTTTTTTCATGTTAATACAAAGATTTTGGCTTCACTACTTAGGATTCAGAAGAGAGTTTTAATGTTTTATTTTCTCATGGTTTTCTTCATTTACTCACTTGCGGTCGTATGAACACATGTTACTTTCAATTCATTGGAAATTCTCTAACCTCCTTCATGTGTTTATAAACTGTGTTCCTTACATTATTTCTTTGTTTTGATGATACATTAAGACTCTTTATGCCCTGACTTCCATGTTAAGCTAATCTTGTTGTGATACTGAAACATATTCTGACTTGATCAGCCCAATGGATGTTTGTTGATTGTGTTCAACCATTTATACTTTGTCACTTGTTTCTTCCATAGAGTTAGCCATCTAATCTTTAAACTAAAATCTTTAACCTAGTCAGAGAGCCCTCTCAAGTTGAAGAGGTTAAGCCTTAGCCAAAAGTTTGGTTTGAAATCGCTACTCAAAGTCTTCCTGATCAACAGCTTATCAGGGTTGGGTTTGGTGATAACACCGCCAATGGTCAGGAGAAGTTGCTAGATTGGGAACGACTATGGTCGAATTTGATGTAGGATGAGATCAAGAGGAACACCAAGGATGGCTCTTCATCAAATACTAATGATGAAGATAATTGTTCGTTAGCGGTTAAGGAGAGGAAGGGGGAAGGTAAAATTTCTTGGTCCAAATCAGATTCTTATCATGAAGGTAAGAAGAAAGACATGACGAAATTTAAATTCTTTCATTGTCACAATATGCATCACTTTGCTACAAATTTTCCATTGAAGATGTCCAAGGAGAAATCCTCAAGAGGAGCGGCAGGTGAGGCTTTGTCCTCCCCATAGAAATTGGACTTTTCCCTCATTGCATGCATGGTGTCTTCAATGGTGGGTAGTGTTTGGTACTTAGACAGTGGAGCTTCTTTCCACACAACTAGCGACAAAGAGTTATTCAGTGAACTAGAGGAGAAATATCTCAAGATGCATATTCAAATGGGTGATGACGATAAGTATATTGTTACTAGTGTGGGAACTATTACTTTATAGAGGGAGCATTTGGCTCCACTCACCTTGAAGAATGTTATGCATGTACCCTTACTGAAAAATAACTTGGTATCGATTTTCATGCTTGATGATAGAGGCTATGATGTGATATTTTTGAAAGGAAAGAATTTCATTCGACACACAGCCATAGGTCAAGTAAAGAAGATGGGGATTTGGGTTCAAAATCTCTATAAGATAGAGGTAGAGAATTGTGTTGCTTTGAGTCCAAAAGTGGAAAATGTGTTGAGTCGAGATGTTGATGACTTTGGCATAGGTGATTGAGCCACTTGCATCATGGGGTTTTGAATATATTGCAAAAAATCTCTATCAGTCTTCCCAAAGGTATGCTTGAGCAAGTTGATACATGCAAGGGTTGTACTTTGGGAAAATACACCAAGTCTTCCTTTGGAGACAGAGATAGTTGAGGAGAGTCTATTCTAGAGAGAGTCCATTTAGATGTGTGTGGACCATTCTTGATAGCATCCACAACCAAATACGAGATTTATGTTATATTTTTTGATGACTATTCTCGTAAATGTTGGGTTTTTTTATGCATAAAAGGAATCAAACTTTCACAGAGTTTTTGAGTTCAAAGCATTGGTAGAGAAATATTCTTGCAAGAAGGTTAAAGCTCTACGTAGTGATAACAGTGGTGTGTATGTCTCCAATGAGCTTAAGAACTTCTTTGTAGTGGAAGGGATTAAACGAGATTCGATAACAGTGCATAACCCTCAATCGAATGGGATTACCGAGAGGAAGAATAGGAGCATAGTAGGGGAAACAAGGGCAATGTTTCATGATCAAGGCCTACCACTACACTCATGGGATGAGGCATGCAACGCAATGGTTTATGTTTAGAACCGTAACCCACATCGAATACTTGAGATGAAGACACCAGAGGAGGCTTTTTATGGTAATAGGCCAGAAGTTTGCCACTTCAGGATTTTTTGGGTCATCGGTTTGTTGCCATGTGACCAAAGATGCATGGAAAAATATTAAGCCAACAATAGAGTTGGGGATCTTTATGGGGTACATTGATACACTCCACAACTATTGGGTCTACATGTCGACCTGCTGGCTTAGTGGGTCCTAAGCCGGGTTCAGAGTTAAGTTTGCCAAATGAATCCCTACACTATTGGCCCTTTCAGAATCAACATACAAAGCGCGGATTGAAGTCTCACCTGAAGCAGTATGGTTGGATGTTGGAACAATGTTTTCACACCCAGAGATAAGCATGATGTCATTTTATGCCCTAAACCTTCCTTCATGTAGATCGATAAGCCCTTAAGGCTTATCGATCTAACTTACTCTTATCAACCTCTAGACCTTCATGAAGGTCTACGACTATCTTTCACAGACCTTAAATATGTAAATCCACCACTTACGCACCTCTATAATTTCTCCTAACTCTATTTTTATCGAGATTGACTTAAGATTCTGATATCTTTGATATGTATTAAGATATTCTTCGCATAAATAGATATTATTACTTGTGTTTATATAACAATGTAAACCATGCAGAATCGTGCATCAATACAGTATTAAATCATAAACCCAATATTCATCATAACATAGTCGCATTCATTCATAACAGAGGTAAATAGCCAAAACACAGATTTTTCCAAAACAATCTCTTTATT
The DNA here is from genome assembly GCA_000404065.3 of Pinus taeda. Classification (NCBI taxonomy): domain Eukaryota; kingdom Viridiplantae; phylum Streptophyta; class Pinopsida; order Pinales; family Pinaceae; genus Pinus; species Pinus taeda. The sequence continues at coordinate 50,239 of APFE030044240.1, read as the reverse complement.
GATACTTTAGTTCTGCTTACAAACTCAAGACTACCCTGCACACTCAGCTGCACGGGTCCATGCACTCAGTTGCGGACTCTACTCTAGGCCTCTACACACTCAACTGCAGAACCTCTCTTCCACTCTAAGACTCTTTGCTCTTTACTTCTTAAATACCCATTATATTCATTCTTCACTCATGAACTTAACTTAGACTCTCTAAGATTCTCCTTTTTATACAATCCCATGGTCTGCAGACCATGGGTAGGTCTATACAAGCCGACACAACTTACATAAAGGAAGGGAAAATACCTTTATGACACTTACTATCTACGCACTCTGTGACCACAACTTGCGGAGAATTTACATTTTACATAACAAAAACTTGGGCTTTCTGCCCCAAAACTTGGGCTTTTGCCCCAAAATTGACCGTAGGGGACCCTGTCCCAACAGGTCCCCAACAAAAATATCATGACTTTCCATCAAGTTACTCTGTTGGGGCAAATATTTTAGTGTGGATACCTCCCATATTGACTTGCACCACTGCTACCTCCGTCACGCTCTATGTGGATGCCTGCTTGATCTGCTCCACTAGCTACTCTATTCTTGGTCCTACACTGTCTTCTTTTACCTTGTGTTATGTCCTCCGTAAGCCTGCAAGCTTCACTTCAATGGAGGTAGAGATAAAATAAGCCTTGTCTAGCCAAGGCCCCAATCTCTCCTTGAGGACCGCCTCTTTTCATTGTGCTTCGTCCACCTGTTCGAGCAACTACTTTGCGTCATGCAGCTTAGCTAGTCATTATGATATAGTGGCAGTGTCCGACGTCGCTCTTGCTTTGTCATATTAATGCTGCAATTCCTAGGCCTCTTTGTTCAACCTATGCAGGTTAGGATCTTCCATAATGACATCCATAGACTGATTGAAGAGCATAGTGCAATCTGCCACCACGACATCTATTGTTGCGACTACATCCTTAATAGTTGCCTCGCATTGTTCTTTGATCTATGGTGGAGTTGAAGGCTATGAATTTAACTCAAAATCTATGATTTAAAGGTTTAGTTCAAACTAAACCTTTTCCATCTGTGTCCTCACATCATTCACACCTGAAGCCAGCTTTTGAATCTTCGCCTCCAACGACACTTCTTCTGGTATGTGCAGTTATAAAACAATTGTCCATGCTTCAGCTACCACGGCATTAATTCAATCGTTCTTCTCGTAAGCCTTCTTCCATGATTCTAATGTTGTTGTCTTCTCAATGAACATCTATTCATTGTTCATTTTTTTCGCTAATCATGCTCAGCGCGCATCGCTCCTGGGCCCTAATCTCTGCAATCACACCTGCTTGCAGTTTGTGAAGGAATTCACTAGGGATCACAGACAAGTTGAGGCCAACATTCGTCAAAGCACTGATAGTAGCCTTGTCAACCTTTGCTTCCTCACTCAGAGCACCGTCAGGCAAAGCGACTACCTGGAGATACAAGGATCAAACCAAATATACTGGTTGGGTGGTCCCCGAGGCCAAACTAGTTGATGTTGTGCTTCTCTTCCTTGCACGTGCATACAATCTAGTTGTTTGGATATGTAGCTTGTTCATACCCATCTGTATAGCGACAAGTGCTCGCTTTTACTACTGCTCAAACTTCTATAGCAATTCCGCTGTCGTATCCCTTACCATATCTCCAATATCATCCAAGTCACCCTCCATCAAGGTGACTAGATCTAGCAATGACTTAGAGGCTTTGGTCTTCTTTCACTGCCCCTCCTTTTCCTATTCTCTATGTCACTTTATGTGGAAAGGAGTGCTTTCCATATCTCCATCACCCTATTCTAATTGTTGTTCATCCTTTGTTTAGGGCAATGGATACTTTTGACTAATTCTAGAGTCGCGCTCTTCCTTCTCTGCTTGTTCTTTTGTGACATGCTTCACTTCTGCATAGGCCTTCTCACCAGTCTCCTTCTTCCAACTTTCTTCCAACTACTGCCTTTAGTCGGGCCGATTCCTTTTTCTTGTTATCCATGGACTTGATAGTCCTGATGACCAAGTCTGATGGTGTGTGCCAATCTGGTAGCAATCGCTTAAGGACTTCGACAATGGAAACATCTGTACCCAAGTTGGGAAGATCATACCACTTCTGATCCCGATCCTTCCGCGCCGAGATGTAAACATGGTGGAAGTCTCCCTTGAACTCCGTGTACCGAGATAACTTCTCAAAGATGGTTGGAGACAACCGCAGCTTTCGGTTGATGGCTACGCGGATGCTTTACTCCATCAAAACCCAAAAGGTTTTTCTTTCGCGAACCCGTGCAGTCTCCTTTGTAGCCTGGAGAGAAGCAAACTTGGCTACTTCTAGTAAATTTGTTTTGACTGGGTGAAACCATCTATCCTCCAGTAACTCCCATGCGACTAACAAAATTTATAATAACATCCATAAATAATCGAAAGTCTTACTCTGGTCATGTGCCTCTTAGAATATCATGAGGAACTCGCTACACAGGTAGTGCACACAGTTAAATTGTACTCCCTCTGCGCACTGGGTTGCTAACAAAACCACTAGTGTTGACACCTTGTCCGCGCGACACTTCCTCATCACTTTGTCAGCAAAAATTTGGGTGGGAACCTTCACTGTGGGGTCAGTAATAATCGAAATAGAATACCTGCACACTTTCTTGATAATTTTGAACTTGTTCTTCATCCTCTCGGTGAGGTCAAGCTCAGTCATCTTTCCACCAAATGCCTTTTCTATATTCAGTCCTGAATGAGGGAGTAATGTGATCCTATGGATCAGCATATCAAAAATTGGTATTGGCTCACTAAACCATAAGAACCCATCATGCACAAGGGCACAAAAACTGCTTAATGGCTGTCAAATTTATGGGGGCATGATGGTAGTGGGGCACACATAGCAGGTTCAACAACCCTTCCTTGTTTACCCCGTGAATCCATTCCACTAGCTCTGGGGTAGTGACACCATACTCCTTGTAAAATGCTCAGCTCATGAATGTATCAGTAGCCAAGTGGGGGAACCGCTCAATGTCCCCCAAATCCCAATCTTCAAGCTTCATATGTTGGATGCACACCAAGTGTGAACCTTCAAACGTTATGTTTTCTAGCAGCAAAGGTGTGTTAAGGAGGAACTTTCGCTCATCTGAGTCCATCGGGACCTTCACCTTGCCTTGGTCTAGGGGTGATATATTCTAGAAGCTTAGAAATAGGGTCTACCCCCTTAATATCGATGTCCTCTTTACCCTACTTGGCCTCCAAGTCTACCACTTTGCCTTTCTTCTGCGTCATTGGCTTTTCTTTCTGTTGCACCTGTGTAGCTACATGTTGCATCGATGACTTGTACAGTCGCAATGTCTTCTTCTATTTATCCTTTTTAGGCATGGGAGCCTCTCTTGTTGGTGTAGGCTTTGGCCTAGGTGACCTCAACGCCTTAGGCATTTCAATGGGAGTCTCCATACTGATGACCTCAGGTGTAGCACCCTTAGAGGTGACAATGTTCCTAGTACTAGCAGTCTCAGCTAGTGCAGACATGAGGTTCTGTACAGGCTTAGGATACTAATTAGACACAGGGCTTGCAAGAAAATTCTCAAAGAGCTCACGTAATAGACAGAAAAACATGGAAATTTTCCTATTGCAAAGTGTTTCTCATTGGACAACCATCTATAATTTATAGGCAACTGCAAATTCAAATTCGACTGTTCCCCCCATAATTTGTCTATAAATGCAAGATTGGTGGTTTATTTCCAAAGATTTCACACTCAATTCCATTCTTAAATGCCTTAAATGTTGGTTGTTCGCTCCTCTTAACCGTCTTCTGGTAGTCAAATCATGAACAGTGATAGTAACTGTCACTTTCTGGCTATGCCATGTGGTCTGTTGTCATGAAGCACAACTCCCTTCATGAATTTGGTGATACCATGACACCCTTATATTCCACGCAAACCCCTCATCGCAAAACCCTACAACTTAGGCAGTGTAGTTTATGGTCTCGCACCTCCTTGCAGTTTCCTGGAGCGCTAAGACTATGCTACCATCATATAGTCATCTGGTCGGAGCCCTGGTCTATGGCTTCAATCGGATGACATTTACCCTTCCAGGAAATGGATCTCCATTCAATTTCACAAGCTGAATTGGTCCACCATTGATAATTTCCTTGATAACATGTGGCCCTACCAATGAATTTGAAATTTTCCTGGAAAAATTTGCTATCATATAATAAAACTAAATCATTTACCATAACGATGCGTAGTTTTATGTGTTGCTCTTGCCATGCATTTCCACTCTCCTTCTGAACCTATTGATGGAATCCAGCCAAGAACCTATCTTCCTCTAGCTCTGTCAACTCGATGAGCCATTCTTGTAAGGCTCCGCAATCCACCATACTTATGAATGTTTCCATACGTAGACTACGCATAATGTATTCCATTGGCATCACAACTTCTACACCATAAACCAGCCTAAAAGGTGTCTATCAAGTTAGCTTATTGCAATTAGTTCTATAAGCCAATAACACCATTGGTACATGCACGTCCTATTCATTCCTCTGTGCATCAAAAACCTTTGTTAGCACATTCTCCAATATCTTATTAAACACTTTCACCATCCCATTGGCCCGAGGATGATATGGCATGCTCTTTCAATGATAAAATTGGAACTCTTCCATCAGTGTGATGATCGTTTCATTAAGGAAGTGCGTACCATGATCAATCATTAAAATCTTCGGGTAACCAAACATGGTCAACACATACTCAAATAGGAACTTTGTTGTGTTTCCCCTTTTATAGTCTTTCGTGGGCTACACCTCGACCCATCCGGTTAAATATTCTGTCGCAGTAATGATGTACCACACACCCATCTTCTTTCCTGGAGCCTGAATTGGTCCTAGAAAGTTAATTTCCAACTTTTCAAATGGCTACAATGACACTTGCAGATTCATAGGTAGCTCATCCCTCCGTGATAGCTTGCCCATCCTCTAGCATGCATCACATTCCCTACAATATGCTTTGAAATCCTTATGCAAAGTTGGCCACCATAACCCAGCACACAAAATATTATCCATTGTTGCTTTTCTTGCAAAGTGGCATCCCACAGCTCCTCCATGAGCTTCAACTAGGATACTGCTATGCCCAAATTCAGGCACATATTGTCGTAATATCTCATCTGATCCCATTTTATACAAGTGACCTACAATAACAGTAAAATATATCCTACACACCATCAATTCCTTCTTCTGTTGATTTTTGTATCCTTCTGGAGCCATTCCCATAGGTAGGAAGTGGATGATGTCTACAACATGATTTTCTGTTATGCGCACCACAAAGAGTTGTATGTTAGGCAGTCCTTCCTCCAAATTAGTAGGCTCCTCTCCTATTTTAATGCATGACAGTTGATATAGCCCTGTGTTCAAGCACCCCAGATTCACAATTACTTTGAAATCATACTCTTTAAACACAGGCTTGTTGACGAGATACTTTAATGCAGAATGTTCTGTGTACATCTTAAAGCATCCACGTAGCAAGTAATGCTTAAACTTATATAGTGTGTACACCATAGCGAACCCTTCGTGCTCTGTCATCGAATAATTCTTTTCATCCTTCGATAGCTTTCGGCTCATGAATGCTATTGGTTGATCTAATTCTTATTCACCAGCTTGTGTTAGTACCGCTCCCATCGCAATACATGACGCATCCACCTGCACATGAAATTCATTCTTCTAATCCAGGAACACTAGGATCGGTTCAATGACCATCTTTTCTTTTAACACATCCAGGATTAACTAACATTTCTCATTTCAACATAATGTAGTGTCCTTCTTCAACAACTTTTCCATCAGCATGGTAATTTGAGCACAACCCCTGATGAACTTTCGATAATAACCAGTATGACCGAGTGTTGTGCATAGCTGTTTAACACTTCTTGGTGCTTCCAAGATGATTATAATTGTGATCTTAGCTGGTTCTACCATTAATCCTTGTTTACACACTACATGACCCAAAAATATTCTGAAGGGGACATAAAATAAACACTTCTTCAATTTTAGGGCAATCGGATACCTCTGACACGTATCCAGCCTCAAGCACAAACTAGCTACATGGTGCTTTATGAGCCCAAACAACGTCCAAGCATCAAACTATACCTCCAAAAACTTGTGAATGAACTCTTTAAACGCAGCAATGACTACGCACAAGAAGATTGCCAGTCCATTCTTAAGTCCAAAAGGCATTACCATATACTAAAATCATCCCCACTTAGTCGGGAAGGTCGCCTTACTCCTATCTTATGGTAGGATCTTTATCTGATGATATCCAGAGAACCCACCAATAAACAAATATGCTTCCTGTCTTCCAACATTATCTAATACCTCATCCGTGAACAGAGTTGTAAAGAGATCATTAACGCGAGCATCATTTAGTTTCTTGAGATATATGCAGATCCTTATCTCATCCTTCTGATTTTTTTCCTAGACTACCATGGGGCTTACCTAATTGAAATCCTCCACCAGTTCAATAATCCCTACTGCAAGCATTTTATCCAACTCTAACTGGACCTTTTATTTATACTTTGGATTAAGGAAATATGCCCTCTGCTTCAGAGGCTTCACATCTGGCTTCAACATTGTTTTCATCACTCCTAAATCGCCTATTATCCCCTTCACGTCCGAAAACCTTATGTGGAAAAAATCTTGGTATTCGCAGAGCAACTTAGCAACCTTATCCACTGTAGCATCATTCCAATAGTCCCCTATCTTCGCAGTCTGCGGCTCCACCTTTGTTCGAATTCTCACTTTTCTAGTTTCCAGTGGCATGACTGAACAGATGCATCCACTCCGGTTGCAGTTCTACTCCATAAGCATCAGTCCATTTTTCTAAGTGATCATGTATATCACTCCTCCCATCATATTTCTCTTTCAAGTGCAACTTTGGGGGATCAAACCACATGCTCATCATTCTCTTGTATTCACGCCATCCATCAAAATTTTCTTTATATGTACCCCACCATAGTTCGAGTGTAGTGAACAACACCAAATCCAGTGCTTAGAAGCGATGCTTCCCAGGAACTTCCCTTTCAAATGAATCCAAAAATTTATCAACATTAGTTAAACCATCATAATAAGGGAAACTTTTTACCTTTGATGATACACAGCGTAGGGATTTAGTCATCATGTTACAACGCAGTGTAGATACTTCGTGCGATTGATTCTTCCATTGTTCCAATTCCTGATCTAAATTTGATGTGGAAGAGCTTTCACGGTCCCATGCAATACATCCATCAGCTGTCAGATTCACCCAATCTTTATCTTGTGTTGTTATCTTATAAATATGGTCCAAATCATCTTGACTTTCATAATCGCAGACTGGTTTAGTATAGCGCGGTCCTTCTGCAGGTTCCACAGGTACTACTATATAGAGTTATTTCCTCTCAAAGGATATTGTTTGCTTATTCAAATTGGTCACCCCATTCATGTCAATAGCCCAATTGATCCCAAGGAGCGTGGGGTAGGGATTACTATCATTGGCAATCTCTATCACTTTGAAATTAGCCAACACACTCGCACCTTTAATGTCTACTGTTACTCCCGACAATCTTTACAGGTATAATCTTTTGTTGATTCACCATCCTCGATTGAATCAGTGACCACTCCAGCGCAAGTCTCCCCATTATTTCCCACATTTGTTTTGGAAAAACATTTGCATCTGACCCAAGATCTAGAATAACTTGGTCCATTTCATACTCTCCTATTTTTGTGGTGATCCTCATCTCACGCCATGTTATTTCCTTATGTTTACCAATTTTCCTAACCCAATGTGGTCCCTCCAGACCATTTTCTTTACCAGCGCATTTACTGATCAAATCTTGTAATCCTTTCATGGCCTTGTTATCATGTAGTAGCATCATATGAAACCCAAAAAAGCTAGTAAGCATGGATGGGTCCATTTCTCCAGACTACCTATCCTGGCTTCCTAAGGTAGAAGTCTCAATGAATCTTTTCTTTTCTTCCATGAAGGTTTCTTTTGTGTGCTCTAAATCAAAGCCAACCTCCTTCTCTAGATCTTTGCGGACACATTCACTTTCTTCAGGCTACTTCCCTTTATCTTCACCAGTCATTATTCCGCTTCATAGCACAATATTCACATTAGGATCCTCTTTTCAACATTCAGTCCTCATCATCTGCAGGTTCCAGGTAGGCTACTGAGGCCGCGTCCCCCTTTTGCACATCTTAGCTATTAATACAGGGAAATCTTATGTTGTGTGGTAAATTTGAGTACAGTAACAACACAACAAGCGTGTCAGGTTCATACATTCTTGTGCATAGTGTCCTGGTCCTCCACACTTGTAGCAAATAACTTGTCCCTGGCCTCTCGCAATTGTGCTCATTGTGACCTATTGATTTTCAGACATTGTAGAAGAGTTGTTGTGGTGTCTGTACAAATTTTTATAGCAAGTGGCAATTGTCTATCACATGTTTTCTAGCTACCTAACAGATAGTACACCATAGCATGCCATGTACTTGGCCCTGCTTGAGCTTTTTACCTTAGAGGCATTGGCCCACCTCTTGTAATATAATTCTCAAAGACAAGGGAATGATCTTTATCATGCCCTTGACTCTTACATTTCAAACACCAAACTTCTTAGCACACCTCAAGCCGAGCCACTCTATCTTTCTTTAGACTTTGGAACTGTAGTGAAAGATTTTGCAACTCCACATGATTCTGTTGAACCTCCAAAGTAACATATTCAATTGGTGTCTCATGCAATCTCATCACAATCTCCAGGGCTTTCACCTGGGTCCCAATCTTTTGTTGTGATAAGGCTACCCTTATATGAGGCAAGAGAAAAGCCACAAGCCATTCGTAGTGTTTCCCATCCGTAAGATTCATGTTAGCTTCATGGATGTTGCATTTCAATCTCTGATCCATCTCTCAAGGTGTCTCACCAGGCTTCATCATGATCTCCTTGAATCCCACAATTGATTGTGCCTTAGACTTGGGTCTATTGAATTACTTATTCAGCACAATCTGAAAGTCTACCAATGCAGCTGTTGGGTTATCAGTGCAATACTTAATGTAACATGTTAGTGCATGATCCTTTAAAGAAGTAACCAACATTGGTTTCTTCATCTAATGATCTATAATGTTCTATGCTTACCACACATCCTTCGCAACAAACCAAAACTAGTTCAATTCCTCATTTTCCAAGCCCTTAAAAATGGGAAACTACACTGTATTCACCATATTGAATGGTGGTGGAGGTGGTGGTGGTGTGGACGAAGGTGTATGCGGTGGAGGTGATGATGGAGGTAGTGGGGGTGGATGGGGTATTCATGGTAACCCTTGCCTTATTAACTAGACGACGCTCTGCGGTGAAGCATGTGTTGTTCCTTCATCATCACTCAGAGGAGGCTCAATCAATGGGCTATATTTTCAGTTCCTGTTCTCCTCCTATCCTTGAATAAATTTCCCCTTCGTGTAGTTCCAAACATCAAGGTAATTGCATAACCCACTTTTCACACAAGAGAATTTTAATCCAAGTATTCAAAGACCTTAAATACTTACCTCACGGTCCCTTGAAGAAGCGCTTCTCTACTTCATTATGGCTGACTGAGGTATCAATCACAAACTCTATCACAAATCCTTCAATGACAGGGTAAAACTAGTGATCAACAATGCACATGATCTTATCTTCAGAGGCTTCCAATCTCCACACTAGCTCTGGGGTCCACACTATTGGACTGTCAAACCTCCATCTTCCCTGTCCATCTGCTAATTTAGAAATCCACATGTATAGATTAATTGGGAAGGAACAGAAGAAATCTCATGTATCTCTATGTACAAATACCTTTCCAGCCACTATTCTTTCATCAATCATGGATTTATGTTTTCTTGCACCACGAATTCGTGGATTTTTCTTTCCAACCACACCTCAATTTCTTTCTTTGTTGGATTCTAGTGATACAGCATCACACATCTCTTTACGTAGATCGCGGTCCTGACAATAGAACTATTTGTTGGCTTAGTGGGTCCTAACAACCCCTACCAGTTGGCTTAGTGGTTCCCTACACTACTAGCCCTTTTGGCATCAACCCATGGAGCACGGAATGAAATCTCACCTGAAGCAATATAGGGTGATGCTAGAACCAAGTTTCCACACCTAGAGATGAGCATGATGTCGTTTTATGCCGTAAACCTTCCTTTGCGTAATTGATAAGCCCTTAAGGCTTATTGATATAACTTCCTCTTATCAACCTCTACACCTTCACAAAGGTTTACAACTATATTTCGTGGACCCTAAATAGGTAAATCCACCACTTACACACCTCTGTAATTACTCCTAAGTCTGTTATTACCCATATCGACATATGTCTTTGATATCTTTGATATGTATTAAGATATTCTTCACGTAAATAAATATTATTACTTGCATTCATATAACAATGTAAACCATGCAGAATCATGCATAAATAGAGTATTAAATCATAAACCCAATATTCATCATAACATAGTCGAATTCATTCATAATAGAAGTAAATAGACAAAACTCAAATATTTCCAGAATAATCTCTTTATTGATACTTTAGTTACTCAACTGCATGGGGCCACACACTAATCTACGGACTCTACTCTAGGCCTCTACGCACTTAGTTGAAGTGCCTCTCTTCTACTCTAAGAATTTTCCCTCTTTACTTCTTAAAGATCCATTATATTCATTCTTCGATCATGAACTTAACTTAGACTCTCTAAGACTCTCCTCTTTATACAATCTATACAAGCAGACACAACTTACATAAAGGAAAGGAAAATCCCTTTATGACACTTACTATCTACACACTCCATGACCACAACTTGTAGAGACTTTACACTTTACATAAAAAAAACTTGGGTTTTATGCCCCAAAACTTGTAATTTTTCCCCAAAATTGACCGCAGGGGACCCTGTCCCAACATGACTAGTCAGATGACACTCGTTCGCAGGGATATCAAGTTCGATGAGGAGAAGGCCATGTGAGTATCCCTTGAGAGGGAGATTGAGCTACATGCAGATGAGAAGCTTTTAGCTCCTAAGATTGAGGGCCTCCAATCGATGTGGAACAGCCACATGCAGAGCTTCAAAGTGTGGAGACATCCACTCAGGAAGAGTCTTCCAGAGAGGGAAGAAAGTGCACTAGAGAGGCTGACAGATTGTTGGCCGATGCATAGGAGGAGAAGGAAATGCGAGTATCCATTGAGAGGGAGCTCTTAAGCTACATGTGGATGAGGAGTTTTTAGCTCCTAAGGTTGTGGGTCCATAGATTGATGTGGAGCATCCACATGCAAAGTTTCAGAGAGTGGAGACATCTACTCATGCAGAGTCTTTGAGAGAGGGAAGAAAGAACATTAGAGAGGCTAACATATTGTTGGATGATGCACGGGAGAATTTGGGAGCACCCTGTTCTTAGCACTGATAGAGTAGGTCACCATAGAGTTACAATGGATACATGGCACTTATGGGTGCATGTGTTGCGATAGAGCCATATTCCTTTTAGGAGGGTAGTGTAGGAGTCATTTTTGGTTGATGAGATGGTGGAGTATAACTCCATAGTCTGAAATAGAGTTTGGGATGTTTTCCTAAGACCGGAGGACAAGTCATTTGTGAGCTCCCATTGGCTTTACAAGGTAAATCAAGTTGCATATGGTAGCATGGAGAAGCATAAGGCCATATTTCTGTCTTCTGGCTTTTCACAGGTAGAGGGGATTGACTATGATGACACCTTTGCTCCTGTTGCAAGGTACTAATCAATCAGATCTATTTTGGCACTATAAACATAGATGGGTTGGAAGATCCATCAGATTGATGTGAATATTGCCTTCCTCAATGGCATCATTGAGGAAGAGGTGTACATAGAGCAATCTAAATGTTTTGAAACCTTGGACCATGAGTTGCATGTGTCTCAACTCAAGAGAGTGTTGTATCTGATGAAGCAAGCACCTTGTACTTGGTACATTATGAAAGATAGCTACTTCCCTGGGTTGGGCTTCACGAAGAGTGAAGTGATGTGAACCTGTATCACATAGTAGTGGAAGGTAAGTTGTTGATGACAAGCTCATTGGATATTGCAAGGATGACCTTGCAAGAGAGTTTGAGATGAAGGACATGGGGCTCATGAATTACTTTCTTGGCATGGTGTTATGGTAGGGAGATGGGGATTTATTTGTATTTTAGGGATTTTTATTTCAGGGAAAGTATGCCAATGAGATACTCAGTAGATTCCGCATGGAGAGCAGTAAACCCACGGAGACTCCTCTAGCTAGAAACTAGAGGAAGGGGGATGCTACTTTAGGGGAAGTAGTGGAAGCTATTGTTTACAGCCAGCTTGTGGGTTCACTCATGTAGTTGGTGAACACACAACTTGATATGTGTTATTCACTTAACCAACTTAGTCAAGCGATGATTAGGTGTACCAAGCTGTATTGGAAGGTGAAAAAGCATGTATTGAGATACCTCAGAGGCACTACTCAATTCAGATTATGGTATAGATGGATATAGGGATTCAATCTTCAAGGCTTCACCAATGCAGAATAGGCAAGGATTCCATCCGAAAGGAAGAGCACATCAAGAAGGATCTTTAGTATTGGACTAGTGACAGTTCTTTGGTACAGCAGGAAACAAAGACCAGTTGCACTTAGTTTGGCAGAGGTAGAGTACATGGATGTAATCTAGGTAGCATGTGAGGCTATCTAGATGAAGAAGATCTTGGTTGGTTTATTTGGTGAGTAGATGGATCTGACAATGATTTACTTTGATAATCATATTTTTATCAAAATATCTAAAATTCCATTGTTTCATGATCGATCCAAGCATATTGATATCTTGTATCATCATCTCAGAGATTGTGTATTGAGGAAGATCATGTTGTTAGACTACATTCCCATAGAGGAGAAAGATGTTGACATCTTAATAAAGGAATTTTCAAGATTTAAATTGGAGTTTCAAAAAGACATCATCGGGGTATTTCATAATGCCTTTCTTGTTGAGAGGGAGTGGTGAGAAATGGCAACAAGAAATTCGAGTTTAATTTGTCCTTGAATTAAACTATGAATTAAATTCGAATTATATTCTCATATGATCTGAAAATCACTCGTGAGTGATCTCAGATAATTAATTAATGAATGAAGGTATTACAGACTCATGTTCTAGTATGTGTCTATGTTATCTTAGGGAATGGCTCAATCAAATTGCAAAATCCACAGACACTAGAAAATGGAAAATAGTAAGAGAAACACAGTAAGCAAATACAAGATCACAACAAATTAATAAGGAGTTCACAGAATCCTCTAGGGCTACGTCTCCAGTCCATCTTTTAGTGGTGGCATTTTCTTATTGTGTTTCTGAAGTAGAGGTTTTACAATGATGAGCTCAATTTGAGTCTCCTGAAATAGAAGATGCTTAGCAGGGTGGTTCTCGGATTCCCCAAGACACTAGAGTGCATAGAATCTTCCTCACTAAGTCTTAACCTCAACTGGTCTTGAATGGGTTGAGTCCAATTTGGTACCTAGTTCCAAACAGATATCCTCTCACGGATTGTTCAAACCTCTCAAGCCCTCTGTCTGCTCGATGCTACCTTACTCTGCAGGTTAGCTCGGCTCTCTTTTTTCTGCTTCTTTCTTACTCTCTATTCTGTCTCTCTGTCTCACTATCTTCTTCTTCCTTACAGTGCTTGCTTCATGCTCTCTTTGTCTCTGTCTCTATCGTTTTGTGTCTTAAAGCCAATTCGTCTCATGACTATTCACTTCCTCTTCATCCCCTTTAGGTCACTTGTTGTTGTTCGCTTGGAGTTCCCTGCCTCTGCATCCTCGCCACTATGTAACGTCTCGTAGGGAAGTGGCCATTTTTCCTCTAACGAACTATGCTAGCTCTTCCTCAAATGGTTCGGTATTTCAGTTATGCTATGTAATGAGTCATCTGTCAACTCAGCTGTCAAATCAGACTTCAGACTTTTATATGCTGCAACTTAGTTCTCCCTCCAGATCCAGTCATTCAACGGGCGCAATCTCTGCCATTGGATCTGGAGCCCCCAGATACTATGGTGCTCGCTCTTATAATTCAATTGACTTTCTTGGATGTTAGCTTGTGATGAGAGGTATTTTTCTCTCTCATCCACTAGACACGCATCGTGCAATGTGTGGAATCGATCGTTCTCCTGCCAACTCCACTTACCGCCCAACATGCCTCTGATATTCTGCCTGTTTTGGAGCACGGGGGCCGCCTTTTGCTTTAGCGCTTTCCTTACAGTTTCCCAGCTTCCCATGTGACCGAGTGCTTGGGACTTTCCTTCTCGAGGGGTTTTGCCCAACAATGCACAATTAGTGCTAAGCGCTAATCACGCATCAGAAACGGCCTCTGTTTTTCGATCCGGACTTCCTAACTACTAGTTTACATCTTGCACAGTCTCCATGGGCCTCGATTAGTCTTCTTTGACCAAGGTCCTCGTCGTTCCTTGCTAGCTACAAACTGCCACCGTCTAGAGGTCTTTCTGATAGCTCTTTTTTCACAAGTTTTTGAAGTATGTCTTGATTTGATTTCATGGATCCAACTTGGATCATGGCCTTCCCACTGAAAAAGCTTTTTGACCACCAAAAGTTGGTTTTCAGGCATCGACTAAGTGAGGGTATAATTGTCTCACTTGTTCAATCTCTATCCACTTTGCACTACTCGGCTTTGAACCCTTGAGCCCAACTCTGAGGTATTCAACATCTCCCCTACGCATCGTCCTCACTTTCCTATCCAAAATTGTGTCTTCCTGCAATTCATTAAGATATTCAGGTAACAGGTCATTAGTAGAAGGTAATTGACTCTACTCTTCGAGATCTTCAATTAGCGAAAGTTCAAACAATCTCAAGAAATCTTCATTTACAACTGCGTAGATGTCCATGTAAGCTGGTAGATCGAGGTGAAAAGCATTCTCACCAATCTTCTCAAGTATCTTGAAGGGTCCATACCTGATAGGCTTTAGCTTTTTACCTTCACCTTGCATCTTGTCCTTGCTGATATAAAGCCAAACTTGATCACCAACTTGGAAACTATGCTCCATCCGATGCTTGTCATGCCTTGTCTTGTACTTAGCTTGTCTCTTTTCTAGTTGTTCCTTCATTTCCTGGTGGATCTCCTGGATCTTTTCAATGAACCTAGTTAACCTTTCCACATCATTATGTCCTTCAACTGTGGTGTCTTTACCAAAGACAAAATCCAAAGGAGACCTTGGTGTGAAACTAAAACAGATCTCAAAATGAGATCTTTGTGTAGAAGAATGTTTTTCTCTATTGTAAGCATGTTGCACATAACATAAATGTTCATCCCAAAGCTTAGGATGCTTGCTGCAATATCCTCTGAGCAACTAGATCACTGTCTTGTTGACTACTTCTATCTGGCGATCAGTTTGTGGCTGAAAAGCTGTGCTTTTCTTCAGTTTGGTGTCCATCAATTCCCACAAACTTGACCAAAAATTCACCACAAATCGGGTGTCTCGATCAGATACAATGGAAGTGGGTAATCCAAAATGAAGCCATACATGTTGAAAGAACAATTTTGCAGTTTGTTCAGCTGTAATCTGTTTATTACAAGGTATCAAAATACACATTTTGCTAAACCTATCCATAATAACATACAGATAATCATGATCTTTCCTAGATTTAGGCAGTCCTACCACAAAGTCCATGGAAACACTTTCCCAAGGATGAGAAGGAACTGGTAATGTAGTGTACAAGCCTAGTTTTCTATTACCGGGCTTGCTTTTAGCACACATAGTACACCCTCTTACATATCTAGAAACTGTCTCATTCATTTTTGGCCAATAACAAAATCTTTGCAGCTGTGTAACTTCTTTACTTACTCCAAAGTGACCTGATATTAGAGAAGTGTGTGCTTCTCGAATTATCTTTACTCTTTCAGTTTGTGGAATGCATAACCTCCCACAATGGTATAAGAGTCAGTCCTTTACATGATAATCCAATTCTTCTACTCGTTTTCCTTGACTTAAAGTTTCATATACATATTTAAAGTCTATATATTGAGCATATTGTTCAATGTAACTCTCATGTATCACAGAGTTATGCTTAAGTATAGTAGATGCATTTATAATGGGTCTAGATAACATATCTACAAATTTGTTATGTATGCCCTTTTTATATCTAATGACTAAATGAAACTGTTATAGAAAACCCATCCATGTATAGTGCCTTGATTGCTGCAACTTAGTTTGGGAGTGTAGATATTGAAGTGGTTGATGATCAATATGTATTACTGTCTCTTGCGCCATGTAAGGTAATTTTTCCACTTTTCACACTCATACTAATGCATATATATTCTTTATCATATGTAGGATAGTTAACTACTGCAAAATTAAATGTCTCAGAAATGATAACATATGGGTTTACCGTGTTGTGTCAACACTGCTCCCATGGCATAGTCACTAGCATCTGTTTGGATCTCAAATGGTCTTTGAAGATCAAGTAGTGCTAGTACAGGTGTTGTACAAATCTTTTCTTTCAAGGTATCGAAGGCTTTCTACATTTGCCTCCCCACTGAAACACCTTGCTCAATCCTTTTAAAGCATGTAAGGGAGATGTGATTAAGTAAAAGTTAGAAATGAACTTCCTCCAATACTGTGTTTCTCCTAAGAAGCTTCTAACTTCTATAGCAGATTTAGGTTTAGGCTAGTTCACAATGACTGCCACCTTAAAGGGATCTATCTTCAATTCACCACCCCCTACTATATGACCCAAGTAATTCAAATATGTTTTTCCAAATTCACATATTGAGAGTTGAACATAAAGTTTTTCTCTTTTCAAAACATCTAGTGTCTGTGTGGTTGCATCTTCCGGATTCATCGCATCTGTTGTTTTTAGTGCATCGACGTTTCGAACCAGCCACTGTGGTTCATCATCAGGATGAGAATTATTGAAGAAGTCCGAGATGAGTGAAGGTGAATAAATAGGTGAAGATGAGGGAGCGTGCAGGACCGACAAGTTCCAGATATGAGGAATGGTTTGTTAATTAAATTTAGGATGGAATTTATTTTTATTCTAATAAAGAGTTTAATATAATTTTCCTTTATTCTTTTATTTATTTGATTGTGTTTTAAATCAGATTGACCTAATCATGGTCTTATTAGTTCATTTGTATAAAATCCATGATCTAGTGTCTGCTTAACATGCTTTAACTGTTCTTCCCACATTTTGCTAAATATTAGAATGTCATCTAGATACACAATAACAAAATCATCAAGAAAAGGTTTGAATACATCATTCATTAATCTCATGAAAGTAACAGGAGCATTAGTTAAGCCTAAAGGCATAACCAACCACTCATACAATCCCTACTTTGTTTTGAAAGAAATCTTCCATGCATCTTGTTCTGCAACTCTGACCTGATGGCATCCACTATGCAAGTCTATCTTGGAAAAATAAACAACTTCTTTTAATTTATCTAAAAAAATCATCTATGGGAGGAAGCGGATAAGGATTTTTTATTGTTATCTTATTCAGTGCTTGGTAATCAATGCACATTCTCCACGATCCATCTTTCTTTCTCACCAAAACAATTGGTGACCCACATCGTGATGTGCTAGGTCTGATGAACCCTTTCTCGAGCAACTCCCGCACTTGATTCTTGATTTCTACGTTCTATAAAGTGGACAACCTGTACATTCCAATGTTACGTAATGGAGCATCTTGCTGCAAAATAATATCATGCACTATTTCCTTTTTGGGTGGTAGACCTTTAGGTTCTTGAAATAAGATATCATACTCTAAAACAACCTTTTCTACATCAGTTTTTTGTTTAGCATTACAACCCTCAAACACATTGGTTTTATTAGGTTTCTTTTCCTTTACAACCATCAGTAAGAATTGTTTGCATGAATTTATCATTCTTTCCATCTGCCCTGAGTTTATGACAGTATAATTATTCTTGAGCTTATGAGCTCTTACAAAGTATTCGATTCCATCTTTAACAAGTAGATACTTGTTCTCAGCTCTATAGAAAATAGCTTTCCTGTCATACAAGTAAGGACTTCCTAAAACAATTCCACAATATCAAAGGATTTGTCTAACTCAACCTCAATATCAATGCTATACAAAAGAAAAACTTGGTTGCATTGTCTAGTCACTTAGTTGTGCTTTATATTTAACCTCCTAATGGATGTTCCTTGTGAGGTGTGTCACTATCCCAACTTCATTACAATTGCTTCAGAAATTAAATTTACTTGTGAGCCACTATCAAAAAAAGTATCAATCTTTTGATGTTTGGAAATAACTCGAATATGGAAAAGCTCATGTATTTTTCTTTCATTTTCTTCATCAATAGTAGATTGTGCAGAATTACTAGTAGATGCTTTAGAATTCTTACCTCTTATACCTGCGGCTGCAATAGTTGTTTCATCTCCTGAGTCTGACCCCAAGTCTTTATGAATGGCTGCAGTAGTCTTCTTCTTCTTTCCCTTGAACTTCTTAGGTCTCAGTTCTGGACGCAGAATCCAACAGTGCTCATCATCATGCCCATCCTTTTTATAGTGAGTACATGAAGCCTTGATTTTCTATGCAGTGTTATCCTTCCTTGCTTTCCATTTATACTTTCTATTCTCCTTATTCTTGCTTGTAGTGGGTTGGGACGATCCCCCAACTTCTGGACTTCCATTCTTTCCTCTAGCTTCTAGATGAGTAGCTTGTACAGATACCTCATCTATACTAGTGGGATTAAACATCAGGATAGTGTGCCTCATGTAGTTGTGTAGACCACCAAAGTACTTCAACAGAGTCTCAAGTGAGTCTAATGAGATCCCTAGAATCAATGCTCTCTTTATAAATTCTTGAGTGTATCCCTGTACACTTTGCCCTTTCAACTGTCGAAGAGTTTGCCAGCTCATCATGGCTTGTTGCATGTAGGACAATGGATAGAACTCCTTTTTGATTGCAGAAACAAATTCACTCTAGACAAAGATAGTCTTCCCATGTCTTTTCAGGTCAGCTTGGGTCCTGCCTTCCCACCAAACCAAGGCAGTTTCTCCAAAGTGTAGGCTTGCCAGTTGAATCTTGCTCTTATCTGAATCGATATTCTGCACTCTGCAATAAACATCAATTTGTCTAATCCAATTTTCCATCTTTTTGCATTCAACTCTCCATCATATATAAGTAAATCAGATTTGACATCTAGTTTAATCAAGGATGCTTTCTTTTTATGTTCAGGGCTATTAGGAGGTGTGAGAAAGCTTTCTTCTTTCCCCTTTCCTTTTGAGTGGTCATGGAAGTGAGACTAATCTTCTCCTTTATCTTGTTTGGAGCCTAATGAAGCTTCATCTTTGTGTTTCCTAAAGTCCCTATATATTTCCTCTAGCATGGACTTTATGGCTAGGATACTATCTATGAATTGAGGGTCTTGTCCCATAGAACCTTCCTTTGACATTGTCTTCCAAGGATAGACTCTCTCAATTTAAGGATTACTTTCGACCAACTCTCCTTCTCCTAATTTGAGCTTTGATCTAGTTAGCATTCAACAACTAAATCCAACACAAGATTGTCTAACCATAACAGCCTTGGGCTCTGATACCACTTTATCTAAAAATCACTCGTGAGTGATCTCAATTAATTACTTAATGAATGAAGGTATTACAGACTCATGTTCTGGTGTGTGTCTATGTTATCTTAGGCAACGGATCGATCAGATTGCAAAATACACAGACACTGGAAAATGGAAAACAGTAAGAGAAACATAGTAAGAAAATACAAGAACACAACAAATTAATAAGGAGTTCACCCAATCCTTTGAGGCTATGTCTCCAGTCCAGCTTTTAGTGGTGGCCTTTATTTATTGTGTCTTTGAAGTAAATTTTTTACAATGACGATCTCAATTTGAGTCTCCTGAAACAAATGATGCTTAGAAGGGTGGTTCTTGGATTCCCCAAGCCACTAGAGTGCATAAACTCTTCCTTACTAAGTCTCGACCTGAACTGGTCTTGAATGGGATGAGTTCAATTTGGTACCTAGTTCCCAATAGATATCCTCTCAAGGATTATTCAAACCTCTCAAGCCCTATGTCTGCTCGATGCTACCTTACTCGGCAGGTTAGATCGTCTCTCTGTTTTCTTCTTCTTGCTTATTCTCTATTTTGTCTCCCTGTCTCACTGTCTCCTTCTTCCTTATAGTGCTCACTTTTCTCTCACTTCACGTTCTCTCTGTCTCTATCTCTGTCTGTTCATGGCTTAAAGCCTATTTGTCTCATGACTGTTCACTTCCTCTTCTTCCCCTTTCGATCACTTGCTGTTGTTTGCTTGGAGTTCCTGACCTCTGCTTCATCGCCACTATCTAACATCTCACAAGGAAGTGGCAACTTGTCCTCTCACGAACTGTGCTAACTCTTCCTCAAAAGTTTTGGTATTTTGGTTACACTGTGTAATGATTCATCTTCCAGCTTAGTGGTCAAATTGGACCTCATAATTTTATATGACGCAACTTATTTCTCCCACCAAATCTAGTCATTCATTGGGTGCAATGTCTGCCGTCAGATCTGGAGCCCCCATATCCTATGGTGTTCACTCTTATTTTGCAGTTGACTTGCTCAAACGTTAGCCCACGATGAGAGGTGGTTTTCTCTCTCGTCCACTAGACACATGTCGTACAATGTGTGGAATCACTTGTTCTCCTGCCAAATCCACTTACCGCCCAACATGCCTCCAATATTCCACCAGTTTTTGAGCACGAGACACGCCTTTTTCTTTAGCGCTTTCCTTACAGTTTCACGGCTTCCCATGCGACCGAGTGCTCAGGACTTTTCCTTCTCGAGGGGTTTTTCCTAGGCACATCAGAAACGGCCTTCGTTTTCCGGTCCAAACTTCCTAACTCCTAGTTTGCGTCTTGCATAGTCTCCATGGGCCACGATCAGCGTGCTTTGACCGAGGTCCTTGTTGTTCTTTGCTGGGTACAAAATGCCACTATCCAAAGGTCTGATAGCTCTTTGTTCACAAGTTTTTGAAGTTTGTCCTGATTTGATACAGTCATAGCACTTTGATAATTTTCATGGATCCAACTCGGAACATTATAGGAACTTAAAACACTTAAATTAAATTTATTAAACTTAATTAAGATAGAAATTTTGAGTTGGATGTCTTTCCATCATTGTGTGTATGTTCTCCCTACTTTGTAGGAGTCTAGTGTGAGTTAATTGTGAGTTAGAAGATAGAAGACTTAGTTTCATGAGCCAGTTTAGTTAAATTAGTTCTCAAACTGATTGAGAGAACTAATAGTGAGCTAACAATAAGTGGTGACACTAATGAACTCCACAAGTGCTACTCTAGTTAACTGAATATTTACTCATTACAAACTCATGCATGTTAATTATGAGAAAGCCCCATTTGAGACTAGAGAGTGGGGGAAGTGTAGTATTTGTTTTAGATTTTTATGAGTTGCATTAATAGTGCATGCACTCAAGAACTAATCCTTGAGGAATTGCAAAATTTTTAGAGGCTTTGTTTCCCTTTAAATACAAGATATCCTCCATATGAATTACACAATTGGAATAGAGCCTGGGAGAGCTCATGAAGAGGCTAATATTTGGCCTTGAGCTTGCTTATGAGTTGGAGATTGAATTTGTTGAGTGTTGGGATTATTCTAGAGAGAACAAACATTGTAAGTTGATCTTGATTTTCTAGATTAATACAAAATAGATAGTGGGGTTTCAAGTTGTGGCTTTCCCTGGATATTTATTATGTTATTTTCTTTGATTATCTTCTTCTATTGATTATTGTTTGCTCGATATTTATGGTCTTCCTCTCTAAAGAGTAGAAGTAAATTCTTGTCTCTTACTTTAGTAAATTGCATTAGCTTGTGAATCTACAATATTTTCTAGACATAATGGATTCATAATTTAAGATCAATAAAAGAACAGGAAAAAAATAATGCCGAATAAATAAGTTGAATAAGACCTTAACCAGGCCCCTACTAGCCATGACAGACATTTCATCAAACATATCATTAACATGTAACCTACAGGTGTAAACAACATAATTAAGTGTATGGATCTCATGCTTATTTGAGAATCACTATGAACTATTGTTACCTCATGTCATTTGATGCATTATCATCTATTAAGGCATAAATACATTATCCATTCATTTACAAGTAAATACACGCTGAGAGCCATACATAGCTACCGACATAAAAGATAGACATAACCAACATAATAGGGACATAAATATAATAAACATATCAGCCATAGAATCGAAATATACATCAATACATTTACACATGGAAATCAAGGAAATAAAGTTCTCATTAATGAATGCAATAAACCAATCAGAGATGGGACTACCATGTTCCACCAGACCATAGATTGGCTGAGCCAAGTCTCTCTTTAGCCAATCATCCCTGTGCTATATTCTAAGCATGAATGTGGGATTCATATAACACACCAAGAAAAAACACCAACAACCATGGATGTCACCAAAGTTCTCCGCCTACACCATGAGGAATTTGAGTGCCTCCTAGTCTCTTAAGCTTTACCGTAATCCACTGCACGATCTAGGGATCATGAGGACCTACATTAAGACACACTCTTTAGGATTTATCATACATGCCATATTAGGACTACTAGGCACAATAGAGAGAAATACACCTCTTGGCTTTACCGTAAATCTTGTCATTCACCAACAAGGATTCCCAAGAACACCAAGGAAAATAATCTAGCTTTACTACAACCCATAGTTCGACTCAGGGGTTATTAGGCCAGTGGCTTTACATGGTCCATAGTATGGTTCAAGGACCACTAGGCCATCTGTTTGTCAATTTGAAGATCCACCCCACTCAGCTTCGAAGCCATTCGTACATCCCATATTAACCGAGTATGAGACACCAATCTCATAAAAGCTATCAATAAATGGCAAGGATAGACTAAAGAATGTTGTCACACTTGGCAAAATGCATAAAATGATAGAAAAGAAGCACATGAAATCCAATGCATGCCAAAAGTAGAAAGGAAAATACACATGCAAGTTGATACCTAGAATAAAGCTTGATGTAGCTGCTCAATCTTGTCTTTCCTTGCTTGATATTTGCTTCCTCTTGCCTTCTTTACCATTCTTGCTCCAATGCCAAAGTGCTCCAAGAAATTCTAAGTGTCGAAGAGTGAGTGAGAGAGAGAGAGAGAGAGAGAGAATAATGAGAGAGCTCCAAAGCTAAACTAACGAAAGGTTACCAACTAATCCTCATAAGCCTTTTTATGAATGATGCCTCTATTTTCTTAATTTTCCATTATGTTCCTTCAATTTTCTCCTCACATGAAACCTGTGACATTTCACCTCCTTTTTCTCCTAATTTCCATTATTTTCATAAATAAATGTCCCAAAAGTTCCATTTTTCCTCTCCAAATCCTTAGTCATTGCCTTTGCCAATTTCCTTACCCATACACAGCCAAGTGAATACCCCCTAGGATGTCTTGGAAAAAAATCAACTTGGAATAAGTGTCCCATCAGCCATGGTTATTGTTTTTAGCATTTATTACATGGAATTTTTACTAGGGCTATTACCGAACCCTCCCCCTTGGGGGACACTGTCCTTAGTGTTCAGTCACACATATATCTCAAAAACCCATTGAAAGAAGACATACTTCTCATGTATATTTATAACATAGATTGATGCAGTATTTACAATTAAGGACCTGCTTAAAACAAAAACATCATGACAACATACTGCATATTGGAGCTCTATAAACATAGTTCATTACAATATTTACAATGATCATCCTACTAAATGCCAACCCACATGACATCATAACACCATGTAACATAACCACATGATAGCATAGTAACATGAAAACATAATCATCATGATATGAAACCCATACCACTTAATGGAGCTTTATAACATAGCTCATGGTAGTATTTACATCCATATACATATGTACATATAGCAATATCACCAAAACATATACCAAGATCATTTATCAAAACATATACCAGAACATCATATCAAATCCTATACCAAAACTCCATATCAAAGCATATACCAAAACACTATATCAAATCATATACCAAACAACCATATCAAAGTTTCCTTGCCTTAACTGGAAAACAAGGAATGATACATATCCCGCATCTGATCCACCATCTTCTATTTACCTTCATCGGGCCCAAAGTGCTTCCATTGCACTTTAACTTGCTCTCTTTCTTGGTTCCGGAGTGTGAGAACCTTTCTTTACAATATACATTGAGGTTTTGGCTAGAATTCTCCATCTGGTTCCACCTGCAATAAAGGCTAGTCAATCACATGATCAACATCTTTAATATACTTCTTAAACAATGACACATGGAAAACATCATGGAATTTCACAGTCATAGGTATTGCAATTTGATAGGATACAAGCACAATCATCTCAATGATACTAAAGGGTCCATAAAACCGTGGTGTCAGCTTTGCAGAAGACCTAATCTGCAAGGAGATTTTCTTCGATTTGATGCACAAGTAGACTTGTTCCTCGACCTGGAACTCCTTGAAAAATCTGTTCCTATCTTCATAACTCTTCTTCCTATCTTATGCCTTCTTTAGGTTATTCTTGATCACCTGCATTTCCTATTCCATGTCTGCTAACATATTTGGTCCAAACAATACCTTTCTAACCAGATTAATCCAACTCATAGGAGTATTAGAACTCTGCCCATATAATGCCTCAAAAGCACTGACCCTCATTGAATCTTGAGAATCGTTATTTTATGTGAACTCTACCAAAGGACGATACTCTTCCCACTTTCACTGTTGATGCATCACATATGTCCTCAACATGTCCTCCAATATCCTATTGACCTTCTCTATTTGTATATCTATCTGCGAATGATAATATGTACTGAAGGTCAACTTTGTGCCCAAACCTGCAAATAAGTCCTTCCAGGACTTGGAAGCGGACTTCAAATCCTTGTCTGATACAATCTTCTTTGGAACATCGTGCAACCTGACAACATCTCTAAGGAATACATGTGCTACATCACTAGCTTAGAATGTAAGTTTCACTCGAATGAAATGTGCAAAATTTTTCAACCTATCCAAAAAGACTATGATGGAATCATGTTTTCTCACTTTCTTCGACAACCCTATGATGAAATCCATGGAAATAACCTCCCATTTCCATTCTCAAATTGTAAACGGTTCTAGTGGTCCACTTGGATGTTTACACTCTGCTTTTACTCGCTCACAATTGAAACACCTCGTCAAAAAATCTGCTACATCAATCTTCAAATTCGTCCAATAATAAAATCTCTTCATAGTTATTAGTGTCTTCTTATAACCTAGGTAACCTGAATAAGGTTTCACATGAAATTCTCTCAATATCACATTCTTGAGCTTGCTGCTATGCGACACATATGTATTGTCTCGAAACCTAACCAATCCATCTATTGTAAGACAATAATCCATACCCTGTGCACAATAATAGGTCACAACCTGTGCTATCATGTGCAAAAGTCTCATCCAATGACTCAAAACATCAATGGTGTGGCGCTATAGTGGCATAGGCAACTCCTCGATCTGGACATCTGGAATGCCTAGGGTTAAACCCTCTATGTGGTCTTATAGTTCAGCCAGTGTCTCGGTTAAATCTATGTCTCACAGAAATGCTTTCCCAATAGGTCTTTGTGCTAGCCCACCTTCTTCTCATTGGTGTCCCACAGGTCGAATAGGTCCAATGTCTGCATACATAAAAAATGATTTTTTTTAGTCTTGGAGATAATAAGAAAACATAAAAAAAATGTAGAAACTTAAAAAAAAAAAAAAAAAAAACTTTGGTCAAACAATTTACCTATAGCACCCCACTGTGCTCCAATTGGTAACATCAAGTATGGATCTCCATGGAAATCCATCACCTGAATATGGATACTCTATGATGGCCATATCCTGTTGATAAATCCCCTCAAAGAATGTAGGCATAAATGTAATCAATGATTGACCAACATGCCTACCATAAGGTCTACCCATCTCTGCATTCGAGGATCGCTAGGTCCAGATACACCTAGTGAAATAAGTTGTGGCTGCAGAAGTGGTATTCTCTTGAAGGAGAAAGAAATCTCAATCAACCCATAGTCAAAGTTCTTTGTCTTTCCAATTTTCACCTTGTCCAGTTGTTCTTTCAAAGATTAAAGTACTGTCTCGCACCAGTTGAACACTTTTGGCTCTAAACACTCTAATGCATAATGCATGTATGATCTATTTGCCAAATGTAGTGTCACGCTGCTAGCCAATTTGGTAATGGTAAAGAGGATCATTCTCAATGTTAAATCACTAAAATCCATAATCTTAATCTTTCTTTCCCTGCTAGGCTATGCACCTGGCTGACAGAACTGATGTATGTAATCTCTCATTGATTCACCCTCTTTGTCAAATCTAGAAAGTGAGATGGGGGCACCTCACCTCCATAGTCCAGTATGAAAGTACATGTCATCGATGTTAATTGAGACCACTTTGTCTCTAATCTAAAATTTCTGATCGGTAGAACCCCATGAACAAACGAGGAACTGCAAAATCTCAATTTTTTGCCTCATACCAGATAATCGGAAATATTTGAGTAACCCACAATTCCTTAGAGCCTCAACCCTGCCCTAGTTATTTAGGGTAATCATATATTTTTCTTTGTGCTCTCATCATCTCCATGTAATCACCATTATGATCCAATGAATACATGAAAATACAACCATAAGGAAAATTAGCATCCATTGCTTGGAAAAAACAAAAGAAATTTTGGGTGAAAACAACTAAATGAAATTGAGTTTTATGCCCAGCCTTAGGGATAGTGCACTGCAATACAGGCAGCCTTCTAGGTGAGTGCATTGTAGCACACCTTTCGATGATGAAAGGGTGCACTAATCCCAACTTTGAAAATTGAAACCCCGAGGGCCCCAAAAACTCAAATTTTTGCCTAAAACTAAAAATGAATCATATGAAATGAAAGAGAATAGAGATAGTTCCTACCTAGTCCGAATAGCACGAGGAATGGTCCACTAAATCTTCCATAATAATCTTGTGAACTTCGAGGTTAAAACTTCTCCAAAGCACCAAAATCAAAGAGTAAAGGTGAAATTGTAAAAATGAATGGTAAAACTTGTTTTTATGTTTATTTCTTGCACATTAATCGAGTAAACATTAGATTTTATTCATTTTATCCATGAAATAGGTATTTTTAATCTATTTTGATGGTGTTTTGAGTAGGTTTAACAACTGACATGCAGAATTTGACGTGCTCAAATGTAAATTGAATGTCTTTGACCACAAAGAAAACCTTTATCTCTTTTTTCAAGCTTTGTTAAAAATGAAAAAGGAACCCCTTGGAGTCCTCTTTAAGCTCTTTTCAGACTCTCTAAACATGAAAATATTGTCACGTGCTTGCCATTTCCAGTTTGTTAACGCATTGGAATTGATATCTACGCAGTATAAATTTAACCCTTTTTCGGGCTCAGATAAGTTAACTACGAAAAAGGAATACATTGATCAAACATGGTCAATATGTTCTCTCTCGTATTGTTTTTTAGTCTTTTAGACTTGAGAGACAAATCTACGGAAAATAACTTTTGGCGTTTCCTTTTCTTCACTTTTCAAACTCTCTAAACATGAAAAGGATGAAGTTATCTTTGTCGTTAAACTCGTTAAAAAAATCAAATAGCGACAAACTTCTCCATCTAGAGAAGAGAGAGTTTCACCTTCACTAGACTCGTTAAAGCATCAAATAGTGATGGATTCACCCAAAGGGTGGAATTATACAATAAGCATATGTTATCCTCCTCAAGCTTGATAAAAATATAGAGATATTGATCAGGAATGACTCTGGAAAATGCGGAAAAGGGGAGAACACTTTATGGTAGCAAGTCGCTCTTGAACATGACACTTTCACCTCATCACCATGACTATGTGGGTTGGGTCATTTACCTTGATGGTTATCACACCGTTGATCTATCATACCATCCATTACTTTGTTTTGGGTCAATGCTACCAATTCATTTTAGTGTCACCAGCATGTTTAAGAGAAGTCATTCAGTTCAAACTTCATCCTTTGCAACACTGTAAACCTTCATTTTCATGATCGCCATTCTTGAACCTTCTCTCGTCAATTGATTTTTTCATCTCCAAAATAATTTACCTCGTTTCTTGTCATTGATGTGAGATACATCAAGGCCCTCCTGTGACGAGTCGCTTCTTGTCGACATCAGCACATTATGCAAGAAGTTGAGTTAGAAACACCCCTTCAGTATCTTGAGGCTTGCGTACATCAATGGTAGGTTTCCCGCTTTCAGCGATAGGTTGACATCACTGGCCTTCGATTGAAAGACTTTTTATGGTGTTCGACATCAAATCATTTATTCACACCATGAAAAATCTATTATAGTACCTTGAGGGTCATTATCATTATCGGTGATTCCTTTCGCGTATGTTAATGCTTACATTATTGGCTGGTAATCAAATGATGTCTTCCGATGTTCGAATTCAGATCATCTATTCACATGATTAGACTTGTACTTGAGAAAAATATTGAACAAGATTGACGACCCTGATCTAGTTTCATCCATCCGAGCTGCGATATTTTAAGGAGTACTAAATCAAATGTACAATTTCTTTACATTTATGGTCATCCATTCATGGGTCTATATCTGTAGCTAACTATATTTGTACATGTAATGAAAGTTTATAAGTTGAGCATGGGTATGCCTTCCCTCAGCAAGTTCATGAGAAAAAAATCAAATTATCATGATATATGTATTGTAATTGATGCAGGTCACCTTCCACTTCAAAACGTCCTCTCCACATAGTAATTTATTTCACTTGACATACATATTTACAACTTCATGCTTTAGGGGGGAACTATTATAGATCCATTTGGACACATCAACCCCAACCTACACATCAGTACTATTAGGGCCCATCAAACCCTAATTCAGTTGTTACATTCCCTAATGAAGTCAACCATCAGAATGCCTCCTTCCCAAGAGATTCCATGATTGAAATCATCCAAAAACCGCCTCTAAGAATATCAGTGCAGGCAGGCATTTATTAGGGTGCATTGTAGTGCAACCCAGTACACTTCCAGGGTGCATTACAGCACACTTGAGACCTCTTTGGCCTATGCTGGGTGAATTTGAGTGAAATATGCATTGGGATTTGGAATATTCTTATCCATAGGATGCCTCTAGAAGTTTCCCAAGGCTATCCACTCCTTTGGGCTCAAAATTGGATGAGGGAGGAAGTTAAGGAACATCAATCCCTTGATCCCTTCCTCCATGGAACTAAATCCTAAGTTTGGGAGGGCATTCATTGTCACCATTTATGGCATAACTTCCTTCATTCACATATAAAAAGACCACGCATCTAAGTGATCAAGGGATGGAAATCATTGAATTATAAGGAGATGCTGTTAGTATGAGACTTGAGTTGGTTTCAAGTATTGTAATAATGTCAAAATGTCTTGCTTGTTATGAGGAGAGGATGGGATTGAACTGGAGGAGTGACACTGAATCAAGAAAATTGGGTTATAACTCTTCCTTTTACTAATAAAGTGTTCAAAGGTTTTTCCATACATTTGTATTGTTTATTGATTCTTTCATATGTGTATTATGCACTTGATTCAATTTTATGTTTAATCAATAGATCATTATCATATGCTTTGATCAATTTTTGTCTTCTCTCTATGTGTAGGTATTTTTCAAGTGGGTTAAGTACGAAAAGGAGTGAAATAATTGGTCAAGGGAGATAAGGAGTAAGAAAAAGCTTCAGGTAGGCTTCTTTACTGTCTTATTTAATCTATTGGTTATAGAAAAAGTAGAGAATGCTTTGCACTGTTGTTCTAGACTTAGCTACTAGTCTAGGGGTTTAGGTGTTTATCCAAAGACACTAAAACTTGCTAAAACATGCCATTCACCTTTCGTGGGAATGATTCTCCATTCAATTTTACCAACTGAAATTTTCCACCACCAATAATATTCTGTGTGACCTAGGGCCCCAGCCAATCCATCATAAATTTCCCTACAAATTTATCAAACTTGTTGTCATATAAAAATACCATATTATTTACCTTGAAGGTGTGCAATTTGATGTGTCAATCGTGCCAAGCATTTTCGCACTCATTTTGAACCTATTGATGGAATCCACCTAGAAACCAATCTTCTTCAAGCTTTGTTAGCTGCACGAGCCTCTCCTCTAGGGCTCCACAATCTGCCATTCCTGTGAATTCTACTATGCACGGACTAGGTACAATGTACCCCATCAACATCACAAGTTGCATGCCATAAACCAATCTGAACGATGTTTGTCCAGTCAGATTCTTGCAATTCATTCTATAATCCCATAGCACCATGTGTATGTGCACATCCCAATCATTTCTTTTAGCATTGAAAACCTTCGTGAGTGCACTCTTCACTACTTTATTAAACACTCCCATCATCCCATTAGCCTGCACATGATAGGGTGTGCTCTTCTGATGGTACACGTGAAACTCCTCTGTCATCACGTTGATCATCTCATTAAGAAAGTGTGTACCACGATCACTCATTAGAATTTTTGGACAACCAAACCTTTTCAGTAGGTACTCAAAGATAAATTTTGTGTCTATCACACTTGTACAGTCTTTCACAGGCTATGCCTCCACCCATATGGTTAAATATTTAGATGATGTACCATGCACCCGTCTTCTCTCGTAGCGATTGAATTGGTCCTACAAAGTCGATTGCCCACTTCTCGAAGGGTTGTAGTGATGCCTCTAGATTCAACAGTAGCTCATCCCTGCGTGAGGTTCTGCCCATCCTTTGGAATGTGTTGCATGCCCTACAATATGCTTTTGAATCCCTATGTAAGGTTGGCCACCATAGCCCAGTGTGTAGCATCTTCTGTGTTGTTTATTTCCCTGTATAATGACCCCCTATGGCTCCATCATGAGCCTCACCGAGGATGTTGTTTCGTTCAAACTCTATCACATAACGTTGCAATATTCTGACCCCATTTTGTACAAGTTCCATGCAATGACAAAAAAGTCTACTGTGCACACCACCAATTCCTTCTTTTGTTGGCTTGTATATCCTTCCGGAGTTGTACCTGTCATTAGGAAGTGTATAATATCTTCAAAGTGACTATCTATGATGCGCACCACAAAGAGCTACGTGTTAGGTAGCCCCTCCTCAAAATTAGTAGGTTCCTCTCCCGTTTCGACGTGTGACAGATGATCTAGTCCAACATTCAAACGTCCTGGTTTCCCAATAACCTGAAAATCATGCTCCTAGAACAACAACAACCACCTGCATATATTTCCCCCCAACACTGGTTTATTGACAAGTTATTTCAATACAGAATGGTCTATATACATCTTAAAGTGTCCACCCAAAAAAGAGCGCTTAAACTTCTGCAGCACGTACACCATAGCTAAGCCTTCACGTTCTATTATGGAATAATTTCTCTCCACTTTGGACAGCTTCCTACTTGCAAACGCTATAGGATGATCCAAGTCCCCTTCACTAGCCTATGTTGGTACTGCTCCCAGTGCAATACATGATGCATCCACATGCACATAAAATTCCTTCTTCCAATCCAAGAAGACCATGATCGGTGTAGTGACCATATTCTCCTTTAGCACATCCAAGCTCTTCTAGCATTCTTATTCCAATAGAATGTAGCATCCTTTTCTAACAATTTTTCTATTGGTGCGGTAATCTGGGCATAGCTCTTGATCAATTTCCTATAGTATCTCGTATGCCCTAGTGTTGCCTGTAGCAGTTTCACACTCCTAGGCACCTCCAAGTTGATTATGACCGCAATCTTAGCTGGGTCTACCATCAGGCCATGTCTTCATACCAAATGGACCAAAAAGATCCCAAAAGGGACACAAAACAAATGTTTCTCCAAATTGAGTGCAATCTAGTATCTCCGACAAGTATCTAGCATCAAGTGCAGACTTTCCACATGGCGCTTCACCAGTTCAAACACTGTCCCATCATTGAAGTATACTTCCATAAATTTAAGAAAAAAATCCTTGAACAATGTGACGACTACGCATGAAAATATCATTGGCACATTCTTTAGCCCAAAATCCATCACCATATACTCGAAGCATCCCTATTCAGTCGCGAAGGTCATCTTACTTCTATCCTCCAGCGCGATCTTGATTTGATGGTACCCAGAGAACCCATTAGTGAATGATTACACTTCTTGGCCACCAACATTATCCAAGGCCTCATCAGTGAATGAGGTTGGGAAGGGATCATGCATGCAGGCATCATTCAACTTCCTGACGTCTATGCATATCCTTATTTCTTCCTTCTGCTTCTTTTCTTGAACCACTATAGGGATTACCCAATCAGATCCTTTCACCACTACAATAATACATGTCACGATCATCTTATCTAACTCTACGAGGAGCCTTTCCTTAGATTTCAGATTGAGGCAATAAGGGGTTTGTTTCATAGGTTTGGCATCTAGTTTTATGGTGATGTTCATGACACC
The DNA here is from genome assembly GCA_000404065.3 of Pinus taeda. Classification (NCBI taxonomy): domain Eukaryota; kingdom Viridiplantae; phylum Streptophyta; class Pinopsida; order Pinales; family Pinaceae; genus Pinus; species Pinus taeda. Next base: position 17,776 of record APFE030044240.1, on the reverse strand, counting down.
CACATCTGCTATTATCCCTTTCACATCGGAAAACTTTGTGGGGAACAAGTCCTAATATTTGTAGAGCAGTTCGATGACCTTATCTAATGTCATGTCATCCCAATAGTCCCCAATCTTTACAAACATTGGTTCTGTTGGAAATAATACTGAGAGGGGGGGTGAATCAGTATTATCAAATTCTTTTCAGTATACTTTCCAGATTTATAATTTAATTTATTCTTCAGATATTGATCATTAATTTGTATGTTAGTGCCATATAATAATGAACAAGAACAAGAAAAATAGATAGGAACATAAAAGAACACTAGATATAGGGTGGAAATCCAATGTGGGTGAAAACCACCTGCTGCAATATGTCTCTATATTCTTTCAATTATAAACTTCTTGTACAAGGATTTTGTACGAGTGCAGTCCTTTGCCAATACGCAGGCTGCAACTTGCAAAGAGATACAACTCTCTCTCGTTTTCTAGTCTCTCCTGGAAGGGAGCTACAACCCCCTTAGCTCTTTTACTTCTTTAAGGACCACGTTTCATAAATTTTCAGACTGGATCCAAGAAGATCGAATAATCATCAAGTACATGTAAATCACCCAATCTCCTTATACAATCAACCAATGAATCACCCAACTCTTCAGAATGCTGTAAATAGAAAAGTAATACCAGAAATCTAAACCCAGAACTCTGCTGCAATAGATAAAAGTCAATCAACAAATGTTTCAAGATAAGACCGCAACTTCACCAACAGGGGCCTGCGTATATCCGCAGCTCCTCTGAGACTGAACAACATAGATCCGCACTGGTTGTTCTTCTCCTCTGCGTACTTTTCTTCAGATTCGCACCTTTACTTCTGACTTATAGCGTACATCCGCACTGTGCCTTCTTCTTGCTTGCGTACCTCGCACTTCACCCTTTTCTGTGCTGCGTGTGCCCCGCACTATGCCTTCTCCTGCGCTGCGTACCCCGTACTGCACCTTTGGCTTCGCAGCGTACTCCCGCACTGAGCCTTTTATTGAGCTGCGTACCCCCGCACTGTGCCTTCGGATCGCCTACGGACTTCTGATTAGGGCCAAATTTATAGTCCTCCAATGTGCCATAGTCAGTCAGATCCACAGATCTGTTCATGCACCCGAGAGATCACGACATGTCAATAGATTCACCTTAAGTTATCTCCTTGATTTAGATCTAGCTTTTAAAACCAATCACCCAAAATTTCAGATCTTAAGATATTCAAATTTCACTAGTAACTATCCAAGTGATCTCCTTTCCTCTTTATAGGCAAGCCTTTCACAATACCATGGTCCAAAACCATAATAACACAATATCATGAACCCAATACTTGGGATCAATACTTTTGGATACAATACCATGGACCAAAACCATTTGATCAAAAACTGACAGACTAATACCATGAACCATTCATGAAGATTCCCATGTGCACGGCTTTTCTGCATTGGAGTGAGTGAAACTGGGGTCCGCACCTTCTGAACGTATCACCTGCGTACATGTACACACTCCTTGGTCTGTGTACCTGCGGGTCCGCAGCTTCTTCTAGGATTACCTGCAGGTATCTTAATTTCCATGATTTTGAGTGCCTGAAATGAGATCAGCCACAAGAGTGAGTTGCCATCAAGTACAACACCTGTACCATAGAGCCAAAACAGAATCATTATGCCAACATCATAGTGAGTACACTTCATAGTTTTCTTCACTTTGTGACACTTTTGACATGGATGACATAAAGTGCGATACTTAGGATATGAGACTTGGAGTGCAACAAAATACTGTATAACAGGAGAGAATGATGTGTACTATCTACCAGTAGATACCCCTTTGAGGTGGGGTAGTGCATTGCCCACTAGGGGTTGGGACAATCATGGGTTCCTTAATGATGGAGGGGGCTCATCTAGGGCCCATAGGAACCAGGGTGATAGCCATGAATAAGATTTTGATCTCATGTCTAGATTTTTCCCATGTGTTACATTTGTATGTGTTACACAAAAATATCGTCACCTTGACTATTTGCAGTCGGTATGGGTCTATCACCACCTATACCAACTTCCTAAGCAAGTCTCAGACCTCAGCTCTTCAAAAAAGGCTTTAGAAATGAGAGAAAGACATCAAAAAAGCAATGTAACTCTGGTTCCGCACTTTCTCTCACTTTTGCCTGCGGGCCCGCACCTTTTGTTCAGGATATCTGCATACTTATACGCTTTGTATGTAAAGGGGAGGGTGCGTACCCCTGTGAAAGTCAAAAGGCGCAATTTTTATCTTAAAAAACTCACTTTGGGTTAATT
>APFE030044240.1:0-15472 GCA_000404065.3 Pinus taeda | reverse complement strand
CTGGAGGAGTGACACTGAATCAAGAAAATTGGGTTATAACTCTTCCTTTTACTAATAAAGTGTTCAAAGGTTTTTCCATACATTTGTATTGTTTATTGATTCTTTCATATGTGTATTATGCACTTGATTCAATTTTATGTTTAATCAATAGATCATTATCATATGCTTTGATCAATTTTTGTCTTCTCTCTATGTGTAGGTATTTTTCAAGTGGGTTAAGTACGAAAAGGAGTGAAATAATTGGTCAAGGGAGATAAGGAGTAAGAAAAAGCTTCAGGTAGGCTTCTTTACTGTCTTATTTAATCTATTGGTTATAGAAAAAGTAGAGAATGCTTTGCACTGTTGTTCTAGACTTAGCTACTAGTCTAGGGGTTTAGGTGTTTATCCAAAGACACTAAAACTTGCTAAAACATGCCATTCACCTTTCGTGGGAATGATTCTCCATTCAATTTTACCAACTGAAATTTTCCACCACCAATAATATTCTGTGTGACCTAGGGCCCCAGCCAATCCATCATAAATTTCCCTACAAATTTATCAAACTTGTTGTCATATAAAAATACCATATTATTTACCTTGAAGGTGTGCAATTTGATGTGTCAATCGTGCCAAGCATTTTCGCACTCATTTTGAACCTATTGATGGAATCCACCTAGAAACCAATCTTCTTCAAGCTTTGTTAGCTGCACGAGCCTCTCCTCTAGGGCTCCACAATCTGCCATTCCTGTGAATTCTACTATGCACGGACTAGGTACAATGTACCCCATCAACATCACAAGTTGCATGCCATAAACCAATCTGAACGATGTTTGTCCAGTCAGATTCTTGCAATTCATTCTATAATCCCATAGCACCATGTGTATGTGCACATCCCAATCATTTCTTTTAGCATTGAAAACCTTCGTGAGTGCACTCTTCACTACTTTATTAAACACTCCCATCATCCCATTAGCCTGCACATGATAGGGTGTGCTCTTCTGATGGTACACGTGAAACTCCTCTGTCATCACGTTGATCATCTCATTAAGAAAGTGTGTACCACGATCACTCATTAGAATTTTTGGACAACCAAACCTTTTCAGTAGGTACTCAAAGATAAATTTTGTGTCTATCACACTTGTACAGTCTTTCACAGGCTATGCCTCCACCCATATGGTTAAATATTTAGATGATGTACCATGCACCCGTCTTCTCTCGTAGCGATTGAATTGGTCCTACAAAGTCGATTGCCCACTTCTCGAAGGGTTGTAGTGATGCCTCTAGATTCAACAGTAGCTCATCCCTGCGTGAGGTTCTGCCCATCCTTTGGAATGTGTTGCATGCCCTACAATATGCTTTTGAATCCCTATGTAAGGTTGGCCACCATAGCCCAGTGTGTAGCATCTTCTGTGTTGTTTATTTCCCTGTATAATGACCCCCTATGGCTCCATCATGAGCCTCACCGAGGATGTTGTTTCGTTCAAACTCTATCACATAACGTTGCAATATTCTGACCCCATTTTGTACAAGTTCCATGCAATGACAAAAAAGTCTACTGTGCACACCACCAATTCCTTCTTTTGTTGGCTTGTATATCCTTCCGGAGTTGTACCTGTCATTAGGAAGTGTATAATATCTTCAAAGTGACTATCTATGATGCGCACCACAAAGAGCTACGTGTTAGGTAGCCCCTCCTCAAAATTAGTAGGTTCCTCTCCCGTTTCGACGTGTGACAGATGATCTAGTCCAACATTCAAACGTCCTGGTTTCCCAATAACCTGAAAATCATGCTCCTAGAACAACAACAACCACCTGCATATATTTCCCCCCAACACTGGTTTATTGACAAGTTATTTCAATACAGAATGGTCTATATACATCTTAAAGTGTCCACCCAAAAAAGAGCGCTTAAACTTCTGCAGCACGTACACCATAGCTAAGCCTTCACGTTCTATTATGGAATAATTTCTCTCCACTTTGGACAGCTTCCTACTTGCAAACGCTATAGGATGATCCAAGTCCCCTTCACTAGCCTATGTTGGTACTGCTCCCAGTGCAATACATGATGCATCCACATGCACATAAAATTCCTTCTTCCAATCCAAGAAGACCATGATCGGTGTAGTGACCATATTCTCCTTTAGCACATCCAAGCTCTTCTAGCATTCTTATTCCAATAGAATGTAGCATCCTTTTCTAACAATTTTTCTATTGGTGCGGTAATCTGGGCATAGCTCTTGATCAATTTCCTATAGTATCTCGTATGCCCTAGTGTTGCCTGTAGCAGTTTCACACTCCTAGGCACCTCCAAGTTGATTATGACCGCAATCTTAGCTGGGTCTACCATCAGGCCATGTCTTCATACCAAATGGACCAAAAAGATCCCAAAAGGGACACAAAACAAATGTTTCTCCAAATTGAGTGCAATCTAGTATCTCCGACAAGTATCTAGCATCAAGTGCAGACTTTCCACATGGCGCTTCACCAGTTCAAACACTGTCCCATCATTGAAGTATACTTCCATAAATTTAAGAAAAAAATCCTTGAACAATGTGACGACTACGCATGAAAATATCATTGGCACATTCTTTAGCCCAAAATCCATCACCATATACTCGAAGCATCCCTATTCAGTCGCGAAGGTCATCTTACTTCTATCCTCCAGCGCGATCTTGATTTGATGGTACCCAGAGAACCCATTAGTGAATGATTACACTTCTTGGCCACCAACATTATCCAAGGCCTCATCAGTGAATGAGGTTGGGAAGGGATCATGCATGCAGGCATCATTCAACTTCCTGACGTCTATGCATATCCTTATTTCTTCCTTCTGCTTCTTTTCTTGAACCACTATAGGGATTACCCAATCAGATCCTTTCACCACTACAATAATACATGTCACGATCATCTTATCTAACTCTACGAGGAGCCTTTCCTTAGATTTCAGATTGAGGCAATAAGGGGTTTGTTTCATAGGTTTGGCATCTAGTTTTATGGTGATGTTCATGACACCCACATCTGCTATTATCCCTTTCACATCGGAAAACTTTGTGGGGAACAAGTCCTAATATTTGTAGAGCAGTTCGATGACCTTATCTAATGTCATGTCATCCCAATAGTCCCCAATCTTTACAAACATTGGTTCTGTTGGAAATAATACTGAGAGGGGGGGTGAATCAGTATTATCAAATTCTTTTCAGTATACTTTCCAGATTTATAATTTAATTTATTCTTCAGATATTGATCATTAATTTGTATGTTAGTGCCATATAATAATGAACAAGAACAAGAAAAATAGATAGGAACATAAAAGAACACTAGATATAGGGTGGAAATCCAATGTGGGTGAAAACCACCTGCTGCAATATGTCTCTATATTCTTTCAATTATAAACTTCTTGTACAAGGATTTTGTACGAGTGCAGTCCTTTGCCAATACGCAGGCTGCAACTTGCAAAGAGATACAACTCTCTCTCGTTTTCTAGTCTCTCCTGGAAGGGAGCTACAACCCCCTTAGCTCTTTTACTTCTTTAAGGACCACGTTTCATAAATTTTCAGACTGGATCCAAGAAGATCGAATAATCATCAAGTACATGTAAATCACCCAATCTCCTTATACAATCAACCAATGAATCACCCAACTCTTCAGAATGCTGTAAATAGAAAAGTAATACCAGAAATCTAAACCCAGAACTCTGCAGCAATAGATAAAAGACAGCCAAAAAATGTTTCAAGATAAGTCCGCAACTTCACCAAGAGGGCCCTGCGAATATCCGCACTGGTCGGTCTTCTGCTCTGTGTATCTGTGCACCACTCGTTCTTTTGTCCTGCGTATTACTACTCAGATCCGCACCTGGATTGTCTACCTGACAACGTACCTCCACACTTGTGCCTTCTTCTTCGCTGCGTACCTCGCACTGCGCCTTCTGCTTCGCTGCGTACCCCCGCACTGTGCTTTCTCCTGCGTTGTGTACCTCGCATTGCGCCTTCTTCTGTACTGCGTACCCCCGCACTGCGCTTTCTCCTGCACTGCGTACCCCTGCACTCACGTCGTGGATCGCCTGTGAACTTCTGATTAGGGCCAAATTAACAGTCCTCCAATGTGCCACAGTCAGTTAGATCCACAGATCTGTCCATGCACCTGAGAGATCACGACTTATCAATAGATTCGCCTTAAGTTTTCTCCTTGATTTAGATGTAGCTTTTAAAACCAATCACCAAAAATTTCAGACCTTAAGATATTCAAATTTCACATCTACCTAGCCAAGTGATCTCCTCTCTTTTTTATAGGCAAGCCTTTTCTCAAACCATGGTCGAAAACCATAGGTATTCAATACATTTAGATGCAAAACCATGGATCAAAACCATAGGATCAAATATGTCGGGCTAAATTCCATGGACCATTCATAAAGATTCCCACGTGCACGCGATTTTCTGCTTTGGAGTGAGTTAAACTGGGGTCCGCACCTTCTGAATGGAGAACCTGTGTGTATGTCCACACTTCTTGGTCGGAGTACCTGCGGGTCCACAACTTCTCTTAGGATCACCTACGGGTATCTCATTTTCCATGATTTTGAGTGCCTGAACTGAGATCTGCCACTTGAGTGAGTTGCCGTCAAGTACAACATCTATACCATAGAGCCAAACCAGAATCATAATGCCAACAGGTTTTGCCTCCGTGCCGATGTTCACCTGCCTGGTCTTGAGCAGCTCAATTATGTTTTGGTTCTCTAGCTGTGGTCGTTCAACTTGTGGTGACCTTCAGTCTCCATGATATAAATCTTTTGCAGGTCTTTTTCTTCTTCTTCTGCTGTTACATTGTAACACTCCAGCGCGTGGCTCAGCTGGGTAATCTAATCAGGTTGAATTAGGTCTAGAGGATCCTACGATAGCTGTCTTCACCTCCTGCAATGCTTGATCAATAGATTCAAATCCATCTTCAAAACTGAATGTCATCAAATATCCTTGGCGTAAAACATCCCTTTCTTCAGTGCCATGATGGAGTTCTATCTCCAAGTACCAATTCATTGGTATAACATCCAAGGTATGACAAAAAATATGGACCCACTCCAGCTGCAGCTTTGCTCCATATACTTCAGTCCATTTGGCCAAATGATCATGTTGATCATTCCTCCCATCATACTTTGTTGTTAGTCATACGTTTGGGTGGCCAAAGTGTATCGTCATCATCCTTATATATTCGTGTCAATCCTCAAAACTAGCCTTGTGTGTACCCTGCCATCTTCCAGATGATGTAATGCCTCGAAGCGATGCTTCTCAGGCACTTCAGTTTCAAATGCATCCAAAAAGTGATCAACGTTAGTTAACCCGTCACAGTGATCAACACAACGACTTAGTCATCATATTACAGTGTAGCATAGATACTTCATGCAACTGGTTCTACCAGTGCTCTAGTTCTTCATCTGAATCTAAGTTGCAGGAGCTCTTGCGGTCCAATGCAATATGTTTGTATGTTGTCAAATTCATCCAATCCTGGTCTCACACCGTTATTTGTAAATCTGGTGCAAATCATCATCACTTTCATAATCGTGAACCAGTTGTATATGGTGTAGTCCTTCTTGCAAGATCCAATGGCACCACTACGCAGAGCGATTTCTTCTCAAATATAATCTTTTGTTTCTTCAGGTTGATTACCCCATTCATGTAAGTGGCCCGACCAATCCCAGAGAGCATAGTGTAGGGATTATTGTCATCCACAATCTTTATTACTTCAAAATCAACTAGTGCGATTGTGCCTTTGATGTCAATTGTTACCCCCTGCAACCTTCTCAGGATGATTTTCTCTTGATTTTCCATCCTTTGCTGGATGAGAGACCACTAGAGTGCAGGTCTCCCCATTCTTTCCCATGTTTGCTTTGGAAAAATATTCATGTCGGATGCTAGATCCAACATAACCTAGTCCATTTCTTATTCCCCTGTTTTCACGGTGAGTCTCATTTCACGTCTAGTCCTTGCCTTATAGTTACCAAGATTTCTGACTATGCACAATTTGCCAGTAGTGTTGTCCTTGCTAGTGCACTGATTGATCAGTTCCTACAGTCCCTTCACAACCTTACTATTGTGGAGTAGTTTCATGCAGGTCTCTAAGAATGTGGTAATCATGGATGGGTCTATTTCTTCAATTGTTTTCTCCTGACATCCTCAGGTAGAGGCCTCAGTGAAATGTTTCTTTGCTTCCATAAATGTTTCTTTTGTGTGTTCTAGATCAAACCTGGTCTCCTCTTCCAATCCTTTGCGGACCTAGTCACCCTCTCCAGGTTGCTTCCCCTTATCCTCACCATTCATCGTTCCACTCTGTAGCATAATGTTTACCTTAGGGTGTTCCTCGCTAGACTCAACCCTCATCATCTGTAGGTTCTGAGTTAGCTGCAGAGGTCGCGCTACTTGTTCATGAATCTTAGCTAATAATATAGAGTGATCCTCAATCACATGGTCAAACTGAGAACAATAGTTGCATGACAGTCACGTCAGATTCAGGCAATATCTCGCGTAGTGTCCTGATCCTCCGTAATTGTAACGGATAAGTTTCTCTCAGCCCCTACCAAGCCCTCCTCCACCTCGCGTCAGCTGCATCGCTAATACTCACCTCGCACTCCCCTAGCTCCTTGGTCTGGAGGCTGTGTTTCTTCCTACACCCTATACATAGGTGTCTCATCCATCATTAATTTGTAGCTACGGAAATTGTGCTCGTCATGACCTACTTATTGATAGAAATTGCAGAAAAGTTGTTGTGGTGTCTGTATGAATTTCTATATTGAATATCAATTGTCGGTTGCATGTTTCCCAGCTAGCTGGCTTATAGCACACCATAGTGCAGGCCCTGCACTTGGCCTTGCTACAGCCTCCGTCCTTAGAGGCATTGGTCCCCCTGCTGCAACATAATTCACAAAGACTGGAAAGTGATCCTTGTCATGCCCCTAACCTTCGCATTTCAGAGATGAGACTTATTCGCGTGCCTCTGGCCGAGAGGTTTTGTCTTTCTTCAGCCTTTGCATTTCAAGGCAAAGGTTCTGCAACTGCGTGTGAATCTGCTAAACCCCCAGATTAGCATCCTGCATTGGCGTCTCGTGCAATCTCATCGCGATCTCCAAAGCTTCCTCCTTGGTCCCAATCTTCTATTGTGATAATGCAACCCTTATGTGAGGAAGGAGTGAGGCCACAAACCATTCGTGTTGATGCCCATCATTTATCTTCATGTTGGCTCATCATGATCTCCAAATCCCGGGGTGTCTCCCTAGGCTTCATCATGATCTCCTTGAGTCCCACAATGGATTGTGCTTGAGACTTGGGTCTACTGAATTCCCTATTTAGCATAGTCGGGATATCTTCCAACACAGACGTCAGGTTATCAATATTGTACTTAATGTACAAAATTAGTGCGAGGCCCTTCAAAGCACTAACCAATGTTTCTTTCTTCATTTGATCATATGTGATACCCTGAGCTTCCCACATATCCTTCACGACGAACCAAAACTATTCCAAATCTTCATTTCCTATGCCCTTGAATACATGTAGCTTTACAAAGTTTGTCATGTTGAATAGTGGTGGAAGTAGCAGTGGTGTGGGCGATGGGGTAAGTGGTGGAGGTGAGGGTGGAGGCAATGTAGGTATTCGTTGGAACCCTTGTCTTCTCAACTAAATAGTGCTTAGTGGAGAAGCCTGCGTTGCTCCTTTGTCATCACTTAAAGGAGGCTCAATTAGCGGGCTATACTTAGGGTCTTTTCTTCCTCTGTCCCTGAAAAACCTCCACTTTGTGTAGCTCCAAAAATAAAGGTAACTACATGACCCACTTTTCACACAAGAGCATCTAAATCCAAGTATTTAGTGATTTCAAATACTTACCTCGCAGCCCCTTGAAGAAGTGGTGCTTTGCTTCGTTGTAGGTGACTGAAGTATCAACCACAAACTCTGTCACAAACCCTGGTATGATACAATTGAGCCAATGATCGACAACACACGCGATCTTATCTTCAAAGGCTTCCAATCTCCTTAATAACTATGGGGTCTAGACAATTGGACCGTTAAGCCTCCAGCCATCTGCCAACTTCATGATCCACTCATATAATTCAACTAGGAAAGAACAGAAGAAGATTTCATGAATTTTTGTATAAAAACATCTATCCAACCATTATTCCTTTGTCAATCATGGATTCCTATTTTCTTGTGCCGTTAATTCATGGATCTTTCTATCCAACCAGTCTCCAATCTCCTTCTTAGTTGGATTCCAATGACGCGACATCACACATCTCATTATGCATATCCAATTCTTGGCAACAAAACCATTTGTTGGCTTGATGGGCCCTGACTCAGGTTCAATATTTAGTCAACCAAGCAAATCCCTACACTACTGGCCCTTTCGACATCAATTCATGGAGCACAGACTGAAGTCTCACCCAGAGTAGCATGGCGGAATGTAAGAACCAAGTTTTTGCACCCTAAGATGGTTGTGATGTTGGTTTTATACCTTAACTCTACCTTCATGTAGATCGATAAGCCTTTAGGGATTGTTGATGTACTTCTCTATTAGTCTTCTAGAACCTCCGCGAAGGTATGCAATCGTCCTTTGCGTAACCCTAACAAGCGATCTCAATACTTACATGCCTCAATAACTACTTTATTCTATAGTTCTCTGAATTATCTTATGTAGTCGCAAATTCTATCATGCAATTTCGATGATCTTTGCAAAAACATATATCTCTACTTGCATTCATATAACAGAGGAAAACATATAGATTCATGTATCAATTTAGCAATAAAACATAAACCCAACGCTTAACATAACATAATCGCATGTAATTGATAGAAGTAAAATACACAGCAATTTCAAAATACTCTTATTTATTGATGATCAAGATGTTCAATAAGACTCTGACTACCCTGTGTACATAGCTACAGGGGTCTACGCAATCAGTTGCAGACTTCTACGCTATGCCTCTGTGCACTTAGCTGCAGAGCCTTCTTCCTATGCTAAGACTCTCACTCTTAACTCCTTTACAGACTCATCAATGACTCCACTTAACTGAACTGACCCCATTAGACTCCTCTAAGACCTCCTTTTTATACAATCCCATGGTCCATGGGCCAAGGGAAGATCTCATCAAGCCAAAACAACCTATCTAGAATAAGGGCGGAAACCCTTTTTGACTCTTGATATCTTCGTGCTTCGCGACCACAAAATGTCGAGACTTTACATTTCTTTATACAAAATTCGGGCCTTCTACCCCAAAACTTGGGTTTTAACCCTAACATTAACACCAGGGGACCCGTTCCCAACATGACAATGGAACCATTTTTTGACTTGATGGGCCATGACCCAGGTTCAATGTTTACTGAGCCAAGCAAATCCCTACACTACTCACCTTTTCTGCATCAATCCACGGAGCGTGGAATGAAGTCTTACCCAAAGCATTATGGGGGATGTAGGAATCATGTTTCTGAACCCTGAGATGGTTCTGATGTTGGTTATATACCTTAACTCTAGCTTCACGTAGATTGATAAACCTTTAGGGCTTATCGATTTACTTCTCTATTAGTCTTTCAGAACCTTTGAGAAGGTATGTGATCATCCTTCGCGTAACCCTAACAAGCAGTCTTAGTACTTATGTGCCTTTGTAACTACTTTGTTGTATAGTTCTCTGAATTACCTTAAGTGGTCACCAATTCTATCATGCAATTAGATTATCTTTGTGTAAACATATATCTCTACTTGCGTTCATATAATAGAGGAAAACATATATATTCATGCATCAATTTAGCAATAAGACATAAACCCGGTGCTTAACATAACATAATCACATCCAATCGATAGAAGTAAAATACATAATAATTTCATAATACTCTTCTTTATTGATGATTTAGATGTTTAGTACAGACTCTGACTACCCTGCGCACACAATTGCAGGGGTCCACACACTCAGCTGTGGACTTCTACCCTAGGCCTATACGCACTCCGCTACAGAGTCTTCCTACACTAAGACTCTCACCCTTATCTCCTTAACAGACTCATCAATGATTCCACTTAACTGAATTGACCCCGTTAGACTCCTCCAAGACCTCCTTTTTATACAATCCCATGGTTTGCGAACCAAGGGCAGATCTCATCGAGCCAACATAACCTATCTAGACTAAGGGCATAAACCCTTTTTTACTCTTGATGTCTTCGCGCTCCGCAACAACAAAATGCAAAGACTTTACATTTCTTTATACAAAATTTGGGCCCTTTGCCCCAAAACTAATTTTTAATTTAATTAAAACCTAATAATACATATAATTACATATATAATTTTTAATTCTATAATAAAATGAATATTAAGTTATAGTTAGTATTTATATATATATATATATATATATATATATATATATTAATATAGAGAGAGAGAGAGAGAGAGAGAGAGAGAGAGAGAAGAGAGAGAGAGAGAGAGAGAGAGAGAGAGAGAGAGAGAGAGGAGAGAGAGAGAGAGAGAGAGAGAGAGATTTTATTTATAATTGTATGTTTATTAATTAGTTTTATTTAATTTTTATTTGTTTATTAATTATAGGTTCTAAAATATCAAAATTATGAATCTAACTTATTATTCCCTGATAGAGGTTCCTTTAATGTTCTACATGAGGGTCATTTAGAATTATGGGTATGCAAGAGAAAATAGTTGTGAAGGGGAAGGTGCCTACAGGGATCTATGCCTAGGTCAACACTTGTCTAATTTAGTGCCACCTATGTGTGGTGGTTATATCGTCTACATGTTCAACCACACCTTATTTTTTCAAATCACTTTAAATGTAGGAAGGTTTTGGGAGAAGACCGTTCGTCTAGCATTCTCCTAGCTCATAGTCATTGGCTTCTGAAATTGATCATGAATTCACTGCACATGAATTTGGTATTTAATGTGGGTAATAACATCTATGCCAACACACCTACCTATCCATTCTTGGCTCTTGATTGTTTGGGTGGTCCCTTCAGCCTTTTTTGTACCCATGTCATAAGTTCTCCCTATAAAGACAGGAAGCTCACCCTAGGGTGGCGGATTTTCTATGGCAAGGAGATTTTACTTTGGGGGGGGGGAATTTTCTACAATGTCATCAAGTTTGCAGTCATCTTCACACCCATACTCCATTATGGCTCCCCACTTTTGGTGCTCTGCGAACTTGGTGAAGGTTCATTGTTATATTTACATCCTTTGTGCTTCAGTGTTCATAGTCATTTCGATGTTTCCTATATATCATTTTGGTTTGGTAGTATGGCTAATTTTTACACGTGCCCATGTTTTTCATCCTATTTTTACATAACACAATGACAAGCCCTTCATTCAAGCCAGTCAGTGCGTTACCTTCCGCTCCCTCCCAAATTGCTAAATCTTCAGATGTCTCATTCAATTGTTCGATCCTTTTATGTGGTGTCTCGTACCCAAGCACATTTTCCATTTTATTAGGGTCTAATCTTCCTAACAATATTTTGCACAATCTCTATATGCCTTCCCTACCAACAACCTCAGTGTCCACAAGAAGAATACCTACAATAGTATCTAAGGCCAATCACCCTTTTAGTGGTTGACGATGCCTTTCTAACATGGCCTATTCACTCAAATTCCAATCCCTATCTACCGATATTTTCATCTCGCCATTATTATAAACCACATATTCCTTTGCGGGTCACACTAATTATGTTTGGTCATACACTAGTTTGGTCAGCTTTGGTTATTATAAGTCCTTTCATGGCTCTGAGGCTGTGCCAAGGTAGTTGTCGGGGTGGTGCGACAAGAGCATCCACTTCTTGATGTTGGTGTTTATTTGGCTGGAACTCTGTCACTTACCATTTTGAATCTATTCCGCCTAAAGTGAGGAACAATATCCTTCAACTGGGAGCAAGGGAATTTGCTGGGAGTCCATATTTCATTGATATTGAAATCATTGGAAACACCTTCAGGTGGACTGTAGAACCTAGGGAGTTTCGCAAACGAACACTTCACTTTCTCCATTCAGTGGTTTTACGCCGTCAACTTGAAACCAGGGCAACTCCAATGCTTGTTCTCAAGTCATAATATTAGACTAATAATCTATTATGTCACTCGGTCGCTCACTTTTGTATGTGCTATGTTTAGTTCTCTTACGTTCTATGGTGATCCATATGTCTTAGAATTCTATATATGAACATTGTTTGGTTAGAATTCCCACCAATCATCAATGCAAGTAATTGTAAATGGCTACATAATTAAACTATTTCCATGTATTTTTTTAGGTCCTTCTTGGCTAAACCTCAATGGAGGAGTAATGGTTGCTAAATCCAACTACTTAGGGGACCCACAGAGTTTTGGGAAAACATTTTCTCTTAATGTCTTTGTTTAACTTTTTAACCCATAAAAAAATACTAATTTATTTATCTTAAATTTTGTAAATACAAAACTAAAATTGTAAAATAAATAAATATTCATTTATTTATTTATTTTAATGATGTGAATAACCACCATCATTATTAAAAAGTAAAAAACAAAAATTACATAAAACTTTACGCTTATGATAAACGGAAATAGTTACAATGATTTGCTGGTAAAATTCATCTTAATCGATTAAATCATCCTCTACTTAGATAGAAAGGGAATGAAGCACATATTAGAATACCACGAAATTAAACTAAAGTCATTTTATTGTTTTGAAAACGCTCATTTTAGATATAAAGAAAGGATCAAATAGCGCTCAATTTCAATTTTTTTCCCTTCCAAATTTAAATAACTTCCAATTTATACAAAGAATTTTGTATAAATTCAACTAAAACATTTATAAACTCAGCTAAAACATAAGCTAAATTCAACTAAAACATTTATAAACTCAATTTAGCAATAAAACATAAACTCGATGCTTAACATAACATAATCGCATGCAATTGATAGAAGTAAAATACACAATAATTTCATAATACTCTTCTTTATTGATGGTTCAGATGTTCAGTACAGACTCTAACTACCCTGCGCACACAACTGCAGGGGTCCGCACTCTCAGTTGCGGACTTCTACCCTAGGCCTCTATGCAGTGAGCTGTAGTGTCTTCTTCCTACACTAGGACTCTCGCTCTTAGCTCCCTTACACACTCATCAATGACTCCACTTAATTGAACTGACCCCCATAGACTCCTCTAAGACCTCCTTTTTATACTTTATACAGTCCCATGGTCTGTGGACCAAGGGCGGATCTCATCAAGTCGACATAACCTATCTAGACTAAGGGAAGAAACCCTTTTTTACTGTTTATATCTTCACACTCCACAACAATAAAATGCAGGGACTTTACATTTCCTTATACAAAATTCAGGTCCTTTGCCCCAAAACTAATTTTTAATTTAATTAAAACCTGATAATGCATATAGTTACGTATATAATTTTAATTTCTAGAATAAAATGAATATTAAGTTATAGTTAGTCTTTATATATATATATAGAGAGAGAGAGAGAGAGTATATTTATTTATAATTGTATGTTTATTAATTAGTTTTATTTAATTTTTATTTGTTTATTAATTATAGGTTCTAAAATATCACAATTGTGAATCTAACTTATTATTCCTAGATAGAGGTGCTTTTAATGTTCTACATGAGGATCATTTAGAATTATGGGTATGCGAGAGAAAATAGTGGTGAAGGGGAAGGTGCCTACGGGGATCTGTGCCCACATTAACACTTGTCTAATTTAATGCCACGTAAATGTGGTGGTTATATTGTCTACATGCTCAACCACGCATTATTTTGTCAAATCACTTTAAATGTAGGAAGGTGGTGGGAAAAGGGCATTCATCTGACATTCACGTGGTTCATAATCATTGGCTTTTGAAATTGATCATGGATTCATTGCACATGAATTTGGTGTTTAATGTAAGTAATAACATCTGTGAGCACACGTACCTCTCCCTTCTTGGCTCTTGATTGTTCGAGTGGTCTCTTCAACCCTTTTGATACCCATGTCATAAGTTCTCCCTATAAAGACATGAAGCTTGGCTCTTGATTGTTCGAGTGGTCTCTTCAACCCTTTTGATACCCATGTCATAAGTTCTCCCTATAAAGACATGAAGCTCACCCTAGGGTGGCAGATTTTCTATGACAAGGAGATTTTCCTAGGGGTAGATTTTCTACAATGTCGTTAGGTTTGTAGTCATCTGCACACCTGTACTCCATTATCGCTCCCCACTTTTGCCGCTCTGTGAATTGGGTGAAGGTTCGTTGTTATATTTGAATCCTTTGTGCTTCAGTGATCATATTCATTTCGATATTTCCTGTATATCGTTTTGGTTTGGTAGTATGGGTGATTTTTACACATGCCCATGTTTTTCCTCCTATTTTTACATAATGCAATGAGAGGCCCTTCATTCAAGTTGGTCACTGCGTTACCTTCCGCTACCTCCCAGATTGCTAAATCTTCACATGTCTCATTCAATTGTTCGATCCTTTTATGTGGTGTCTCGTACCGAGGCACATTTTCCATTTGGTTTTGAAAAAATCATGGGTTTAATCTTCCTAACAATATTTTGCACAATCTCTATATGCCTTCCCTACCAACAACATCAATGTTCACAAGAAGAATACCTACAATAGTATCTAAGGCCAATCACCCTTTTAGTGGTTGACGACACCTTTCTAACATGGCCTATTAACTCAAATTCCAATTCCTATCTACTCATATTATCATCTCGCCATTATTATAAACCACATGTTCCATTGCGGGTCACCCCAATTATGTCTGGTCATTCACTAATTTGGTCATATTTGGTTATTATAAGTCCTTGCATGGCTCTAAGGCTGCATCAAGGTAGTTGTTGGGGTGGTACAACAAGAGCATCCACTTCTTGATGTTAGTGTTTATTTGGCTAGAACTCTCTCACTTACCATTTTGAATCTATTCCACCTAAAGTGAGGAACAATATCCTTCCACTAGGAGCGAGGGAATTTGTTGGGAAACCATATTTCTTTAATATTGAAATCATTGGAAACACCTTCAGGTGGACTCCTAAACTTAGGAAGTTTCAGAAACAAAGATTTCACTTTCTCCATTCAGTAGCTTTACACTATCAACTCGAAACCAAGGCAACTCCAATGCTCGTTGTCAAGTCATAATATTAGACTAATAGTCTATTATGTCACTTGGTCACTTAGTTTTGTATGTGCTATGTTTAGTTCTCTTATGTTCTATGGCCATCCATGTGTCTTAGAATTCTATATATGAAAATTGTTTGGTTAGAATTCCCACCAAGCATCAATGCAAGTAATTGCCAATGGCTACATAATTAAACAATTTCCATGTATTTTTTGATGTCCTTTTTGGCTAAACCTCAATGAAGGAATAATGGTTGCTAAATCCAACTGCTAAGGAGACCCACACAGTTTTGGGAAAACATTTTCTCTTGAAGTCTTTATTTAATTTTTTAACTCATAAAAAATATAATTTAAAACACTTCTCTTAAATTTTATAGATACAAAACTAAAAATGTAAAATAAAT
>APFE030044235.1:0-12613 GCA_000404065.3 Pinus taeda | reverse complement strand
TTAAAGAGGTTTAACTTAATTAGCATCCCTCGAAGCTTTCTTGTCTTTAGTGAGTGCATTATTTCTTGTGAGGCTACAAACCCATCTAGGATTTGTCTTCCTTCTACAAACCCAATTTTCTTTGGGGAAATGAGGTTGGGAAAAAGAGGTTTAAGACGTTTTACAATGAGCATAGCAATAATTTTATAAATGACATTACACAAACCAGTAGGTAGAAACCCTTGCGATCTTAAGATTTTGAAGTTTTTGGAATAAGATAAATAAACGTATCATTCAAGCTGGGGCATACCTTTTGATTTCAACGTGATTCCTCCACTACCTCAAGAATGTCCTTTACCATGAAGCTCCAAGTTTCTTGAAATAATTCTATTGGGAATCCATCAGGGTATGGGGCCTTATTTGTTTTCATTCCTTTGACTATCTCTTCCACCTCTTCCAATGTGGTTGCTCACATCAAGGCTAGATTTTGATCCCTAGATACCAGATGAGGAATATTATTCATGATTATTTGTATGGATTACACTCTATCCTCATGTGTTTTAGTGAGGAGATCTTTGAAATGGTTCACAAGAAGCTCCTCCGTTTCCACATGTTGAACCCTACAATTCCCCTCCTCATCTTTCAAAGAGTGTGTCCTGTCATGCTGTGTGTGTTGGACCATAGATTTATGGAAGAAATGGGTGTTGCATTCACATTCCTGTAACAAATTTACCCTTGATTTCTATTCCCAGAGGATTTCTACTTTCTTTATTCTTTCCTCCAGCTCCTTTATTAAGAATCCTTCTTCCTTCATAAGAGCCTCAGTTCTCCTAGGTTAATATATATTTCAACACATGAAAATTTAAATATTATTTTTATAATTAAGTTGAATTTAGGTTTGGGTTACTTTTAATATTGAATGGAAAAACAAAGCATTAAATATATTAGCGAAAGGTACATTTTGTTTGTCATGGTTTTTTATCTTTTATATTGCTTTAATTGGTAAGTCAGTAGCCTAATTACTAACCATTGAATTGATAGGATTAAAAAGGAAAACCAACTACTATAAAGAATGAACTACTTCATTAATAACATTAATAGATTAAACAAATTTCTAAGCATAATGTTGGGTAAACAACTACATCAACTTAACAAAAAATGACATAAATTTCCCCATTAGCACAATCTATGATATCCACCTTGACACCCATGTAGCTAACCCTAGAGCCCCTCCTACTACTTATGAGATTTACTTACTAACATTCTACTAAGAAGGTGATGAACCAAGCCATTGACCATTCAAGTGGCTCCGATTAGGAATAGTAATTAACTCCCTTCTTAATTGATATTCCATTAACTAAAAGACTCATATATACAAGAGGAAGTTGCTATTTGATTCACATTCCATGAGGTACTTTTGCTTTTTCTTAAGACTCTTCATTTAATTTACCGCCACATTACATATAATGTTAAGCCCAAAGGAGTGTATGTCTAACATTCCCCACCTTAAGCCAAATGGGTGTTCATGAATCCATGTATCAATCTAAAATTTTCAAACTTTTCTCTGCAAGTGTTTTTGTTAAGATGTATACAATCTACTCATTTATGGAGCAATGTCTCAACTAAATAGTATTGGCCCCTACATGATATTGAATACTATCATAATTTGTGTTAATATGCTTGCTTCAATAATGGAAATTGGGATCCTTAAACAACTTGATTGCAGAAGTGTTGTCAACTAAAAGGAGTATAGTTCACTTGTTTCTTTTGCAAATCTTCAAGTATTTTCCTAAGCTACAAAATCTCCTTTGCTGCTTTTGCAACTGCTACATATTTTTCTTTTGTTGTGGAATTTGCTAGAATTGAATATTTCTATGACCTCAAGGAGACAACAACTAAACCAATACTCATGAGATAGCCCGAATTCAACACTCTATTTTCTTTATGCTTGTCAAAGTTTGAATCAAAATATCCAATTAGATGAAGTCACCCACCTTAGAATACTTGAGCCAAAATCTCTAATTCCCTTCAAATATTTTAATACCATTTTTTCAACAAAACAATATCCTTCAGAAGGTTTTTGCATAATCCTAGAATCAATATCAACAAGAAATGAAATATTTGGTCTATTATTGGTAACATAGATAATACTTCCCACAAACTAAGTGCACTTGGTCACATCATCAAATTCATTCATTTATTTTGGCGTGAACTTCAAATTCTATTCCATTAGAGTGGAGAGAGAATTATATTCAATTGTGCAAAACATGTTTACCAATTTTCCATTGTACTTGCTTTGGGAAATCAATATGTACTTTAGATTTTGAGTTGCTCCAATGCCCAAATAGTATTGAAGATGTGTGAAATCTATGGGCTCAAAGCCTTTCTTTAAATATTTCTTTATATATGCAATATAGCTTTCAATGTTCCTAATTATAAATAGATCATATACCTACACTAAAAAGGTACACGTTTTTAACAACATTCTCGAGAAACAAATTACATCATGAATATGAAATTACTTGAAATCCAATTTTAGAAGATACTCGGGTAATAAATTATACTAGGTTCATGATGTTTGTTTCACACCATCTCATAATTTGATGTGTTTACCTACTATCTATTCATGTGCCTTCACAATAAAGCCTTCTAGTTGAGACATGAAGGCATTCACTTCTAAGCCTCCATTCAAAAAAGTAATCTTCACATCTAACATAGTTACCGATCAAACGAGAACTATTAACTCAAAACAGGTACTCTAGCCCAAAAAAACATGAAAAAACACCCTGAAAATGAAAAGTGTTGATGCTGGAATAACATTTTTTTAGGGTAAATTTTCAACATTTTTTAAAAACAGAAGTAAAAGGCAATTGTTTTTGTGCAAAAAACAACCTAAAAACAAAAAGTGTTGATGCTGGAATAATGTTTTTTTATTTTTTATTTTTATTTTTTTTCAGGGGTAAATTGTCAAATTTTTTTAATAAAGATGTTAAAGATAAAATATCATGACTTTGAAAAATGTTAAAATTCCAACGATAGACATGACATTAAATCTAAAATATCAAAAGTCTTAAAATTCCAACGTTTTTTAGGCATGGTATTAAAGATAAAATATCATGTCTTTGAAAAGCCCTAAAATTCCAAGGATGTCATTAAAGATAAAATATCACCTCTATAAAAATCCTTTGGGGGATTAAGGAGGAGAGCATCATGGGAAGCAAGGACAGTATCAAAGATACTACTACCTCGAGTTTTAAGGACAAGATGTGGAATGATAAGGAGCTAGAGGGTGAAAAGAAGCTAAGGTACTATAAGGAGGTGATCAACACCACCCTCAATAACCGAAATTATCTCTTTATGTTGACTATATCTTAGAAGAAAATGAACATCTCTATGATTAGAACTAACTCTCATGAGCTTCGGAGTGAGACCGGGCGGTGATCTACTCCCAAGACTTCGTGGGACAATAGGATTTGTCCTATTTATGATCCTAAGAAGGTGAAATATGAAAAGAACTTCCTTTTAGACTGCCCAACCCTTGCCCACATTCGTTCTCAGTTCCCTACCATTAGCCACAACTCCAATCTTCTTGAATTATTAAGTCAACCCAACTATACTGATCTTGGAATGCTTCTTTCCCTCCTCTTTGATCACAGAAACAAGTTTTTGAATAATGCCAATTAGGCTCTCTTTCCTTGAGGTCCGGTAGACCACATTGGTCTTAGTGGACGTTAGTCATCATCATCCATCATTCGTTTATTTTTATTTTAAGTTTACCATATTAATAACAATTTATTATATTATATTATATATATAATTTTATATTTTAAATATAATATATATATATATATATATATATTTATATATATAATGTCGCTAGATAGGAAATTTCAGATTATAATGATGAAGACTTTACAAAACAAATATATATATGTGATTTTTGAGTTTTTGGTCACTCTCTTGCTATAAAACATTTGTTGTTATTTTGGGGAAATATGTGTCAATATATTATTAAATAATTTTAAAGATTATGAAATTTAATAAATTTGGCAAATTGGTTTTTAAAAACTATATTTCATTATTGAGAAATATTATTTTATTTATTTTATTTTCATCTATTAATAATAATATAATTAGAATTAAATGCTTTGAATTTTAATCAAAACTAAAACATATTAAAGATTAGCAAAAAAGAATATTGTTTCAAGAATCGTATCGGAACCCACTAAGGGAAGTGCACCACCAACAAAGAAATTATTTCCCTCCACGTATTACTTCTAATATTTTTTTGGACATACTAGTACCAATCATATACTGAGAATTATGGAAACATTGAAAATTAAAATTAAAATACGAAAAAATAAAAACATAAATAAAAGAGTAATATATATATTAAAAAAATGTTAAAAAACCCGAAAAATATATTATTAAATATTCAAAATATTAATTAAAAACATTAACCATAATAATTAAAAAACAATATTAAAATGTTTTTTTTTAATCGGAAAAAAATAAAAAATAAAATATGACAAGAAAAAAAAAAGAGTTGTTTTTAGTGCGACTTTTTGGACTTTCTAGTTCCGGAATCCAGTGGAAAATTTTGAGGTGAAATCTTGATTTGTGTGATTTAAATTACATTCTTGACTCTATATATGGATTCAACGCCCTAAAAAACCTCTAGGACACTTCGATTGCACATGATTACCCATCAAGCTTGTTATTTCAATAAATTCCTGTCGGATTTTAGAGAAATTTGATCGGAAAAACCCAACATAAAAGCTTCCAAAAAGTCACACTAAAGACAACTCCAGGAAAAAACTTACACTTTATTCAAAAGTAAGTAAAAAATAGTCATGAAAGAAACAATAAATAAATAAAACCAATTCATTTAAGAAAAAAATATTAAAAAAATAAATTTATTAAACAATATATAAAAAATAAAAATTAGAAGCTTTAAAATTAAAATTACAAAGAAAAACAAAAAAAAAAAATTAAAAAAAAATTAAAAAATTAATAAAGTTAAAATTAAAATTAAATTATTGAATTCGAGTGGATCTCGCGGCCACCTCAATGGGGAGGCTGATTCTAGGAATTGGCCTACCTGCCTAGGTGGCCATAGGGCCTCTCCCTTGGAAAACAAAGGAATTGCGCGTAGCTCATGTGCTATTGAGGGAGGAGGCCCCGTGGCCACCTGGGCGGGGAGGCTAATTCCTAGAAACGACCTCCCCACCAAGGTGGTCGCACGGCCTAGCCCATGGATGAGTAGAGAGTTGTGCGTAGACTCCCACCTGCCTTGGGGCCAAGTCCCGCAGCCACCTGGGCAGAGAGGTCGATTCCCAAAGTCGGCATCCACGGCCAGGAGGTCATCAGGCATGGCCCCTAGGCGAGCAAGAGGTTGTGTGCAACTCTCCACCAGCCCAAGGGCCATGCCTTGTGACCTCATGGGAGGGGAGTCCGATTCTTGGAATCAACCTCCCCGCTGAGGTGGCCGAAGGGCCTAGCCCCTAGGTGTGTGGGAGGTTGTGCATAGCCTCCCGCCTGCCCAAGGGTAGGCATCGCGGCCACCTAGGCAGGCATCCAGATTTCAGAATTAGCTTGCCCGCCTAGGTGGTCTTGGGGGCAGGCCAAATCATTATTTTTTTCAATTAATTTATTTAAGTAATTATTATTTTTACTTATTATTTACTTTTAATTTTGCTTTATTTTTTTTATATTAGTATATTAGTAATTATAATATATATATTATATATTTAATTTTTTTATGCAAGCTTCTTTATCCAAAATTAATTAAACAAAATATTTCAGTAGAAGACATTAAGAGAAATTTTTGGCCAACGCATTTGAAACCAACAAGTGTGTGATGTGGCCAAAAATTTCTCTTATGTAATTCTACTTAAGCTGTGCTACTATATATATATATAATATATTATTTTTCGTTAAATATTTTTAAAATTAAATTTTTAATTTATTTTGGTTTTTGTTTTTTAATTTATTTCCATTGGCTTTTGTTATTTTTTTTAAATTTAAATTTAAAATTATTTTATTTTCTTTTTAATTTAATTATTTTTTTTAATTATTTAAAAAAGTATTTAATTATTCTTATTCTTAATTATTGCTATTTATTTTTACACTAATATTACTATATATAATATAATATAATTTTATTTTTTCTTGAAGGATTTGTTTCCCCATTTTATTTATTTATTTATTTTGATGTTTTTTAGTTTTTATTTTTATATTTTATTACCAATATGAAAATCACCAACATTTAACAAAATATATCCACACTTAACAGATTAGAAAATTTGAAGTGTAAAAAATAATTTTCAACATTTAGAAAAATATATCCACACTTAATAGATTAGAAAATTTAAAGTGTGAAAAATAAGCCCTATAAACAAAAAGGGTTGACGTTGCATCAACACTTTTCAAAATCAAGATGAAAATCACTGATATTTAAAAAAAAATGTTCATACTTGATACATAAAAAAATTTAAAGTGTCAACATTAAACCCTAAAACAAATGTGTTGATACTGCATCAACACTTTTCAAAATTAGCATGAAAATCATTAATATTTTAAAAACTATGTTCATACTTGATACATAAGAAAAATTTAAGTGCCAAAAATATGGTGCGAAAAAAAAGGTGTATTCTGAATCACCACATTTCAAAATTGGGTGATTTTTCGCTACCTCAAAAAAATAGGTACTAGATAGTTGTAACTCCATTCTTGTGAGAGTGGTATTCTGAATTCTATGCTTGAGTAGATTTGCTTCCCAAGTTTGATAATCTTTCATTCTCTACTCCAATCATGACAACCATCTTGTTAGAAACCTTTCTCATTTCAATTTTTCCATCAAAGATATGAATAGAGTGACCTTGATGTCAAATGTGCACAAGGGACAAGGTAGAGCACATCATGCATAGGAACATCATGGAATCCAATCCATTTAAGCCTGATGGTGACAATTTTTTAAGGTTTGAGATTTGATTTATCTACAAAATAAACTTTATAAATCTTCAAATAGGCCTTTCTTGAAGGTCACGTGGCATGTGCACCAGTATCAAGTAGCTATGAATCTCTTTGCAAATTAAGTGTGAAATAAGTATTTATCTACTTGAATATTGTAGTGGGAAATAATGTAATGAACACATTCATGTACGTTTAGCTTAATATAATATTTTACCTTTGCCTTATTTCTAATCTTGTTTGTCCTTGATTTTATCATAGTGAATTTTGTATGTCTTTGCATCAATGTCCATTTATAATGTAATCGACACTTTGAAGATCATATTTGTCACCTTGATTATGTCTATGCCCCACCTCTAGAATTATTTCTTCCAAGTCCTCTTTTATTGAGATCTACTCTAAAAGAATGATCTGATTAATTCTTCAATTTTTGAGCAAGGCACATAGTCTCTTTAATGCACTAAGTTGTCTTTTTTTTTTCGAAGGCATTCTCATTTTATACAACTTTCTCCATAGAAGAGTCAAATGCAATGGACTTTTGTTGGTTAGTAGCTTGCAAGCATTCCGAGCAGTGACAATATGTAGGGTAGAGGGCCTTGATGAAGGCACTAAGAAGAAGGTCTATGTTTACTCTAATGGAATCTATGTCATGTGTAATGGCTTTGATATTATAGGCTAAAGCCAAGGGATCATCAACCTTCAAATCGAGGTTGAAAAAGTTTACCTTAATTTCTAAGTGTGAGTGATACAAATCCTTTAATTTCTTCAGAGCACAATAAGAATATACATTGGAAAAGATGTGATCAATGACCTCTTCACTTACTATTGCAATCATAAGGGCATATGGTTTCTTGTTTTTTTTTCTTCCATATGGCTAGCAGCTCATTTTGTATTATAGGCTTGTTAGGTCCATTGTCCTCCTTTTCATTACTAGTATCAATTTCTCCTTCATAGATGACATCCAAAAAATCATTAAAGATTAGAGTGTGTTTGATATTTATAGACCAGTCTAAGTAGTTGTTCTTGCCAATCAACACCACACCAAAAATAGATATGAGAGAATGTATTTTCAATTTACAGAAACAACAAAAGTGAATGAAATTACTACGAGAACATAGACTAGATTTAAACTCAGAATTCTTGTCTTTATTTATTTTTTATTGAAAAGAAGGCTTTTCCAGCAATTCAATGGCTACTACATACACATTGGAGCCAACATTTAGTCTCTATTCATAATATCAACTAGGGAATAAAACTGATGGTTTGCAATAGGTTTTAGAAGTAGTTGGAACTTCCAAGCATTTGAGAAGATTACACCATAATAAAAGATTATTTGAAACATCATGAAGGGAAGTTTTCTCTATAAAAAAATTTCATAGATTTCTTTAAAATGCAAAAATGTATATAGGTTTATAATGGATTCTATTGATTGAAATAACTATCCAAATTTTGTTGATGATAGTGACCACATAATCTAACATCTTTGAAGAATTGATTTGATGACATGCAAGATCTGAAAATCAGAATACGTAGTGATGAGATTAGATAGAAAAGTATTCCTAACCATTGACCAGGAAATGATCATGATGATGAATAACATAATGAAGACAGTCCCAAAAAATGCAAGAGTTAAGCGAATTCCTCCCTTGGTAGGAAGAGAAAGCTTGGAATTATGTACTAGGTGGGAGATGAAGGGGTTTTCCAAAAAATAAATTAGATCTTAAGCAGTGCCCAGTTGGGGTGTTCACATTAACGAGCCTTAATGTGAGGCTTTCATGCATGTGGAGGAGAAGAGCTAAGCAAAGGATAGGAGTTACAAATGGGTGCGCAACAAGTTGATATATATGTAGAGAAAGAATGGGCATCATATAGAGAGAGAGAGAGAGGTGACACAATGAATCAAATGTCACATAAAGAATGTTATAATTCATGAGAATAAATAAACGAATGTTACTTCATGTACACCAAATGTTGGAGGAAGATATGATCAGCTCACAAGCAGAGTTGAGACTAGTAGAGAAGTAGATCTATAGTCAAAATGAGAGATATGCGTTTTTGGGTCCTAATGTGTTCAATTATGAATATATACAAGCGAAAGTGAGTAATAAATTCATATTTGGTGAGGGACGTTTGTTCCCTCTCAAAAAATTTCGTTTCATCTAGTTTCGTATTATGTACAATAATAATATAATAATAACTCCAATGAATTTTGTGTCTAACAACTTAAATGTTGAAACAATATCCTAATTATCCATACTTCTCCTTTATCTTTCTTCTTATACTATATCAAGGAATGTTATCACCTTAGTTTCACCTTCCTCACAATAATGTTGAAATAATTTACATATATTGAAACCTTGAATTGAAATGATATTGATTTCAAATTCCTATCCTTCTTTGACTGCCACTCCAATTAAGTAAGGTGTTGTATTTATTTTACAACTCCAGAAATATATTATGTATATTTATAAATGTTAAAATTAATGGGAGAAAAACAAGAAGTGTTTATTTTGGAATATGGATTTTAGTATTTTAATTTAATTACCTGTTAGAGTCCTATAGTGATAGGATTCATAATTTGAATTGGCTAAGGTTAAGCCTTGTAATATTGTATATACCTTTGCTTTTCGCAAATATTTTCCATATTAAAATTAAAAAATGTAATGGGGGTATGTCCTAAAAGAAATATAAAAGGATAAGAAAAAGAAAATGAAAAATATGAACCCCAAACAAAAACCAGACCATGAAAGTGTGTAAGTCCAAGTGTCACTACTCTTTACTTTATTGTCTTAAAAAATGGTTGTGTGCAGCTTGTCATACATGTCACAGCCCATGATAGTCAAACTATTTAATCTTGACTATTTCATGCTTTAATTTCACATTTATAGTTAGAGAATAAAAATCTAACCAAATAGTTTAATCTTGGTAGATTAGTAGATGGGTAGAGAAATAAAATGAGCTCATCAGTTTAATCTAAGCCCTTGGAAGATATAAGGTTAGAAGTAGATAGTTTGTTTCATAAAAGAATAAAGGAAAAAAAGGGTTTTCTAGCTTAAGTGCACCCACCAAAGTGAAGAGAAAATGTTAGGGTAGGTAAATGGGTAGGTAGAAGAAAGTTTGTAGAAATACAAGTCATTTGAAGCATAAGCACTACTATAATGCTTAACTATGTGTTTCAGTGTGCAGGGGCAGTTATCAAAGTGAAAAACATGTTCATAAGTTGATTTACCTAACTTCCCCTTCATTGAATTTCACCCCTCACTATATACTTACTAATTTCCCTTTTACCCCTTCATGGATTGTGAAAACACCATTTCCATTCATTTTTCTTCCTTGGTTCACACATTCCCTAGCCAATTTACCTTCTACGTTCACCCCCCTTCTCAAAAATCCCTTTCCACTAGTGTGAAACCCTTTTCCCCTTGGAAAATCACTTTCCAATTTATTAATTCCCCTAAAAATCTCGAGAAACCCACTAAATCTCTTATCCTAACTTTTATTTCCCCCCACATTACTTTATTAACCCTAAAAATTCATTTTCACCCGTTAGATATTCCATAAGTGCACATTACTTCATAAACCCACAATTAATCATGGGTTAATTAGGCTTAACCATAATTAATATCATAGGTCCTTCTAACCTCCACCCCATCACCCAACCATGCAACGTTTCCACGTGACAGCCATTGGATCATCCACCCCCAAATATAACAACCCTCACCCATATCGCGCCCGCTCAATGGCTGACCTTTACTGGATCAAGAGGATGCGATATGGGTGGTTTTGTGCAGGCCCATTTTGCTATGTGTCACCCTCTAAGATAGATCGCGTTCCCTTAGAAAAATACCACCTGACCCTCATAAGCGATGTGATACCCTCCAATATCGCCTCCTCACTATAAAGAAAACCCACCTAAGTTCATATAATTTCCCCACCAATTCTAAACCACTCCCAACTAAAAGCCCTCATACCCCATTATTGGCCTTTTTCACCCATTTGCACTATTTAAGCCTCCAAAGCACACCAACACCTTCACAGCTCCTGTGACTAGTTACCAACGACTGGATAGATTCCAAAATGCCACCATGACACACCTCAAAGTTGAAGAAGCCTCTATAGACCTAAATTTTAAACCAGTTTGTAACCCTGATCATAGAAATATAGGTATTTGAGCAGAAAACCAAGAATTGTCCTCTCATTTAAAAAAAATACACTAAATTCATGAAATAATTGTTGAATTTATTTAATTTCCCTTTAAATAGAGATCTTTTGTTGAGTTGTGTTATATTCTTTCCATGATTAGCCCACGTAGTTAACAAGGAGGTTAGAGGGGGGCGTAGCGCCCTCTTTGTTGAGCCGATTGCATAGTGGGGGGGTCATAGGGGGGTTTGAGGTGGGTGGGTAGCCCCTCTATATGGGGTCCAGGGCAATGCCCTAAGAATGATTTTTTGTACCCTATAGTAGGTTGGGCAGACCCACCTATGGTTTTGTGCATTGTTTTGTCACATGGTTTTGGAAACGATGGTTTTTGGTCCATGGTATTGGATGCTTCAGCTTATATAAAAATGTATTGTAACATTGAAAGGAACATAATGAAAAATCAAGCTGGTAGTCTTAGTTTTGGGATCTATGGGAAAATCTCTGTGTATATGTGTTTTATGTGTTATGCTCTCACATTGTTTATTTTCTGTGTTTTAGAATTCATATGCAAGTAATTTATGTATGGGGTTAAAAGCTACATTTGGTATCAGAGCTATTTTGGCTTCAACGCGATGCCTTTGTTACTGTGGGGTTTCACTAGGGCCTGTGGTAGACCCAATTCAACGGGAGATCTACGGGATCAATTCTGGTGGTAAAAGAAGATGGCGAGTAGTGGAAAGATAGAGATTGAGAAAGTTAATGGTCAGAATTTTGAGTTGTGGAAACTCAAGGTGGAGGATCTATTGGTGGATAAAGATCAGTGGATCGAGGTAGATCTAAGTACTGAGCCAACAAAACTGTCCGATGAAGAATGGATGAAGTTGGATCAGAAGGCAAAGAGCGCAATACAATTGTGTGTCTCAAATTTAGTATTACTGAATGTATCAGGGGAATATGATTTTGGTTATCACTTTTATGATTATGACAAACAAAAAATCATTAGGAGCAGAGATGTCATATTCAATGTAAAGGTTTTGTATAAGGATCATATGCAAGAAAAGAAAACAGAGAATACTCAGTGCTTGATGAGATCACATAAAAAGTGATGGTGCCTGAAAATCATAATGATCAATAGCCAGAACAATAACCATAATAGCAACAAGCACTTCAAACACCTGAAAGTGGTGTTAGAAGATATACTAGGATGAGTAGCCCCCCTGAACTATACTCTCCTTAAATATATTATGTATTTTTGACTAATTCTGGTGAACCAGAATGTTATGAAGAAGCAGTGTAGGTAGAAACAAGGAATAAGTGGGAGCAAGTTATGAAAGAAGAGATGGACTCCTTTGAACATAGCTAGACTTGGGACTTAGTCAGGTTGCCTGCAGGTAAAACAACATTGCATAATAAATGGGTTTACAAGTTTAGGGAAGAAGATGGACGTAGGAAAAGGTATAAAGCTAGACTTGTGGTGAAAGGGTTTGCACAGAAGAAAGGTATTGATTTTGATGAAATATTT
>APFE030044230.1:0-31475 GCA_000404065.3 Pinus taeda | reverse complement strand
CGTTGGGATTTTTTTCCTTTAAATAGGGTGCTAGGGGTCATTTGAGATCATTAGATATTGGATCTGAGTTTTGGCTGAAGAAGCTCTCTTGTAAATATTTTCTGGTGCTAATAAAGACAGACTTTGGGGTCAAAATCTTGCTGGTGTTACTCTCTTCAAGTGCTATGAGCTATTTTGTTTTCTGCATATTTTAATTTTCAGCCATTAATAGCAGCTTAATGAAGAGTATTGTTGAGCATAGGTATCTTGTTCACATGCTAGGGTTTGAATGGTGTTAGGGTTTCTGAAGTAATGGCAGGTATCTCTATTGCAACGGAGATCTAGTACTATTTTTTCTCTCTTTATTGATGGTTAAAGTGAGCTGTGCAGGAATATCTTGTTGAAGAAGATCAGTGGGCGTTTGGGAAAGTTCTTGGCTGAACCAGCCAACTCCCACAAGCATTTTTTGCAGGGCCCAGCTAGTTTTGATCCTGGGTTAATCATTCAGTTTGTTTATGATTTACATGAGAGACTTTCTAAGGCATTTTATTAGCAAATCTGAAGTTCTTAATTTTTTTTTATTTTTTTATTTTTTATGATAACTGATAAATCTGGCTGTTTAAGAGTCTGTAAATTTTTAGCTTGATATAGGGTTTTCAGTTTCGTTTCTTGCACGTATTATTTTAGGTTTTCTATTGCAGGTTACAGGTGCAGATTTTGAGAAACTTTCAGGGTTTTATCAGGCAAAGTTGGAGCAGGGAATTTTAAATATTGATCTGGCTGAGAGCTTCAGTGGGTTTTCTGGGCATCCTGGGCAATCTGCTCCATTTCCACGGTGCTGCCTACTCAGCAATCTGTCCCTTTTGCATTTTATCCTCACGCAGCTTGCTCATCTCTCCTCAAATCCTGTATGCTACTCTGTTACCCACGTATCAATCCATTTTTTAAACGCTTCTACCCACCTCCACTTCTGTCTGTGTTCCCTTTCCACGCTGCGTCCACATAACCAAGATTTCCCCACGTGCTGCCAAAGCACCATACATCAGAGTATCCGCCTTTGAAGAAAAACAAATCCGTTGAAGTTCCTCTGCCAATCGAGCATTTCGCTGCTCCAGTTGCTGAAGAGCTCCACGCACCTGCAACAAATCACGTTTTTTCTCCACGCACCTGCAACAAATCACGTTTTTTTATATATACACGTGCCAGGTAAGTGTTATAGCGTGGGCGTCAGGTATATTTTCCTGCTTTCAAAGAGATTTCAAGGTTCTCGTGAGTGTTGGGTCATTTCTTCAAGATCTGCGTTTGTCTGCTCCTTATCTCCTTCATGCGTTTTCCATTCTGCGACCAGATCATTTTCGTTTTTCTGCAAAACCCCTGCGTATACATTTCAAGCCTATGACAACTCCATTTACCTGTGCGATATCCTCAGTTGTGCATCCATCAAACAATTAACAGACCTGGCTCACCTGTGCGCTGTGGGGATCGAGTCTTCATCCTACTTGCAAACCGTCGAAAATCTTTCCGCTGTTTTTTTTTATTCTTTGTATATAGTTCAGTATTTGCGTTGAATGGTGATTAACGTAGGTTTAGATTGATTTTTTTTTAGGTTTTACGTTTTTATCATTTAGATTTAAATATATAAAATAAAAATAAAAATAAAAAAAGAAAAAGAGATTTTTTTAATAGATTTTATTTATGGTTTTGTTTTATTTGATGTAGAATTTCGTTAGAGATTTGATTTAGCATTGTTTTTATTTTTAAATAGATTTAAAGCTTTTATGTAGATTTAATTTTTATAGTTTAGTCTTAAGTTTAGATTAAATTTTATTTTTCCTTTTTAGTTTTTTTTAAGTTAAAGTAAAACCAAAAGATTAAAAAAATAAAAAAATAGAAAATTCAAAAATAAAGTTTTTGTTTTCATTTAGATTTTAGTTCTTTTCTATTTTGATTTTTTAAAAATTCAAAAAAGAAAAAAGAAAAAATAAAAATTTTCCATTTTAGGTTTCTTCTTTATGTTTATTTGATTTAAAATAGCTTAGATGTAACTTTACGTTTAGTTATATTTTGATTAGATTTATTTCTAGTTTTTGTTTTAAATTTTTATTTATGTAATGTAGTTTCTTTTGGTTTTTATATCATTTTGTTTTGATTTTTAATCAAAAGAAAAATAAAAAATTTATAAAATTTAAAAAATCATTAAAATAAAAATATAATAATTAAAAATAAAAAATTCAAAAGCATAAAAAGGGTTAGTCCCTATTTAAGGATTTTGTTTCTATAGATTAGTTTAGTTTTTAGATTAGATATTATTTTTGTTCCATTTTGAATTTAAAATTTTAAAATCATAAAAAATTATAAAAATAAAAAATCATAAAAAATATAAAAATATAAAAGACCAATAAAAAGTTCCCTTTATTAGACTTTAGATTTAGATTAATTTTTAATTTCAAGTTTTGTTTTAGTTTAGACTTTTAGTTTTAAATTTTTGTCTAAAAAGCCATAAAAATTTTCATCATGGAAATATTTTGCCAGTTAATGTCTTAGCCCGGGAATTTTATCATGTTCTATATGTTTGCTGAGGCTACAAAGTTGATTTGGGATTAATGTTTATCTGGCATGCTTGAATATAATATCTGGTTAATGCGCAAATTTTACATGGTTGTATCTTTCGAGGTTTATTTCTCAAATTGCTAGATCATTGTGGTTTTACCGGATATCCTGGATCGTTCAAGTTATTTGATGATAAATGATTGCTGTACACAGTTTACATTTCTGCGACATCTAGTAAGTAATCGTTTACACATTAACTCCGCAAGGCACTGGTCTCTTAAACTCAATAAAATCTATTAAGTGCTTTCGTCCTTTCGTGTCTCCCAAACCAACTGATTCACAGTTGGTTTTCCACTTTCCTACAGGGTCTACCCCCCTTAGCCGCGGGAGACAGGCTTAAACGGAGGGATCGGGGATCAGAGTGACAGCCCCTGGTCTGAGCGTTGTCATGACAATCTGTGTGACAACAAAGCCAATTTGAATACCTCTCCTCATTAAATGTGTTTTTCCTTGAGAAATTCGTGGTCCCCTCCATAAAATTCTATTTCTTTGGAGCACATGTCTTTTCCTTGAATTAAGGAGTCCACATCACCTTGGAACTTCACTTTAACTCCTCAATGATTTTCCACCTCATTTCTACACCATTTAGCATGTGCAGATATTTATTTTTCTCCATTTATTTAATTGTTGGCTCAATTTATTGCCACATTTTCCACTAGACTGAGGAAAAGTGGGTTTGAGGGTCTAGAACACATTTTTTACCTCTCAAAGTGTGTCATAGTAAAAATTTGAGAGTGAGAGGTGTAATTTTGAGCACACATACCCCATACAACTTCTTTAGACATCATTTATTACATATTACATTCAAAATTTATTCCAATTTCCATCATGCGGAAAATTAAAAAAAATTAAAAATGACGCCCTAGACCTAACCAAATTCCATGAAATTTCACGAGTGATCTAGTATGGTAATATACAATGACTCTGGACACTAGGACTCACTTAAGGCCTTGCCTTCAAGCCGTACTCTGGCTTTGGGGATATGCTAGGAGGAAAAATCTCAATTAATTATTAAATTCTTGGAGGAAAATGATAATTAACCAAGTGAAAAAAAGCTCCCAGAGTAGACTCACTTGATGACAAGGTCCCAAGCTACCTAGGCCTATTACATGACTCAAAATCATCATACTAGCATCACTTTACATCATCTCCATAAGGCTTGTGGAATCTGGTAAAATAGAAGAAGATGAGAAGAAGAAGTAGAGTTAAAATCTTTAGTGATATGATGATCTTTGATGGTACAAACAACCTTTGGTACATCCTTGGGCATGGAGTCTTCAAAAAATATTCAAGTGCCACTCCAATGATGAATAAGACCCTGTATAGGGAGACCAAACCCCAGATGAAGGCCCACCTGCAATCTTGTATAAGATCCAATGCGCCTCCTTATCTTCCAGTACAACCAATCATCAATGTAATCGAGTAAATAAGCTTACAAATCATGTAACCAAGTGGATACTTCATAATGGCATGCCCTTCCATAATGGGCTTTAGAGTGTACAGGTGTCGCCATGTTCAAGAAGAAGGTTAATGAAGGACCCTATTAGGTGGTTTCAACCTCTAAGGGAGTGATAGGTCAATGGTACATCCGTCATATGGCATGTGTCATGTGATATAATGATGGAACAGAGTGGGGCATCAGGGGAAGGCTCCAAGCCACATGCCATGGTACAAGGGTAGATTTAATGAGGGAGGTCCACACTTGGGTGTATAGATGTAGGAGGGAGCAATCGTGGTACATAAGTTACCCCAACCTTTTGTTTTTCCACCCTTCTTCATATGCCTTTTGCCTTTTAATGATTTTTCTTTTTAAACTGCTTGGGGCTTGAGGGGATGAGAGCATAATGTGAATGATATAACACTAAATACCTCCTTAAGGTTGGGCAATTCATCACCCACCAGGGGTTGGGACAATCATGGGTTCCTCAGTGATGTAAGGGGGCTCATATAGGGGCCCTAAGAACCAGGGTGATGACCATAATGATAGGGGTAGAGCTCATGTTGGCTTTTACCCACATGTTAAATTTGTATGTCTCGACCATCTTTTGCATTTCATGGTACTTTTCCTATTGAGAGTGGCCAAATTATGCTTTTAACTTTATTTTTAGCT
Source organism: Pinus taeda (assembly GCA_000404065.3). NCBI lineage: Eukaryota > Viridiplantae > Streptophyta > Pinopsida > Pinales > Pinaceae > Pinus > Pinus taeda. The sequence goes on along the minus strand of APFE030044230.1, from coordinate 26,776 downwards.
GCATCAACCTCCAAGGCATAGTTCCAGGCTCGACCCAAAGTGTGGACAAGGATAGGGGGAGGCTAATTCCTTGTGGACCCAATGGACAAATGTGGACCTGGATGGGAAATATGTGAAAAGGGGTTATAATGAGAGTAGGGGAGTGACGTATGTGGTGTCGGGAAGCGGGACCATGCAACAAAAATCGGGATTTCCTATGTAGTGGCACTTCGAAAGCTAGTAGCTAATAAAGGAGATCCCACAAGACTTGGATGCAAGACTCACCACCAAATTGTACAAGGGGACAAGAGTACAAACCAAGCCCATTCTTTCCGCCGAATCCCTCCAATAATCCATGTCTAGGAGTGCCCATGATAAGTAAGCAAATATACCCAACTACATAATGAAAGGCATACCTTCGGGGTTGGAAGGCCCCCCTTCAAACATACGGACATAACAGATGGCGAGGGAGCACAACGACTGGCTTAGGTAGCGGAGAGGTGGCACATCGAGCTATCTAGTGGTTGCAAGGGGTTCCTGGCTGTCGACAGAGGATCATCTAGGAGAAAATTTCTCTCGTGAGGGTGTCACCCACAGGTGGTGGGTAATAGGGCTAAGTGGTTCGAACTCCCCTTTTTCCTTCCTTCTCTTGTGGTTCAGATTTCTCCAAGGGGTTTGATTTCCATTTTTGGATGGCCCCCACAACCCACAAACTTTTAATTTTTCGTTTTTCCTAAGTGGCCACCTTTTCCTTCTCAAAATTTAATCTATTCCTCCAACCCCTTTCTGCTAAGTCAAAACATTTGTCAATTACCAAAATTGCAAAATTGTGAACTCTCCTTAGCAAAATTATTTGTTGGGGACATGACACATGATCTTTAGAGGAACACTGAAATGAGTGATAATCTTATCTTCAAGAAAATTAGTCACGATATCGTCGGTTGCCTTCTTTGTTGGTATCACCTCCACCCACTTCGTGAAATAATTTGTAGTGTTAAGGATCGATCTGTGACCATTACTTTAGTTATTCTTGAATTCACTAATAAAGTCAAGGCACCATTGTTGGAATTGTTCCTTGACTACTACTGATTGTAGAGGTAAAGCCGCCAACTTTTGCTTTCCCATGAAGAATTGGCACAACTGACACTCTTTGAAAAATTTATGAATGTCAGTATAAATCGATGGCCAATAATGACCACCCCTAAGAGTAAGGATCTTATGTGTGGATGTCCTAGCAGCATGATGGCCACCACATAATCCTTGATGAAATTCTTTAATTAAGGTTTGGGCTTCCTCTTGATTAACACACCTTAATATTAGCCCGTAAGGATTTCTCCATCCTAATTCTTGATCGATGAAACAGTGTTTAGAGGCCTTTAGCCTCAGATATCTACAATTGTACTCAGGAAGGTATTGAGGACTTCTCAAGTGTTTGAGATAATATATTATATCATTGTACCATTCAATATGCTTTAACTCTTGAGTGACCACTCTAATGATTGCATAGTTTTCATCCTTAAGCACAAGGGCTTCTTCATTTTCCCCAGCCATGAGGTTAGTGAGTCCCTGACCAAAATTATTCTTTATCCTAGAAAGATCTAGAAAACTTTAAAGCTTGAAGAACATGCTTTTGACTCAAACTTGAGTATGAAACCCATACTCCAAAAAAAAGAAATATGATTTCTTTTTCTTTCTTTATAGAGAATATACAATGTCATGATTACAATTAGGTCATCATGAAGACTGAAGTTTGAACCTAGTTACAATTTTCAACAATAGCTGCAGTGGAACGGTTCTTTTCACCTGATGTACAACTCACAGATGCAGACTGTAGAGATCTATATACAGTTGGAAGATGAGTGTTTGCTAGTATAGTTTTTCCCTTGCCAAGTGGTGACATATTGCCAAGGCCAATCAGTGAGCTATGTACTAGGCCCCTTCAAAACAATAAATGTGTTGATTATGGTGAAAGGTTGTCTTAAAACTTTAATTGCACTTACTGATTACAGTGAAATGTTGTGATAAATCTTCATATTGGCCAATTCTTTTATTTTAGTTAAATGATATATTGGATGGCAGATTTGTTTTGTGGATAAGTTTTGAGTCAGGACCAGGGGGTCCTGATACGCCATGATAGCTAAATGTCCGTAAACTTTATCACTCAGCTTCACTTATTTCTTAAGAAATTTTGATTTGTTTCGTCTAAATGAATAACTTGCATTATCCAATTAGCTTTATTGAGGTATCTCAAGTTGATGCTTTATTAGGTTGCCACCCGGAAGTGTGTCCTGCTATGCAGCACTCATTTTCTGAACTGAATGTGACAAATGGCTGTTCAGTTAGAGATAATTTAGCTGTCTCAGTATATGTCTGTATTTTATTAGAGATGAAATGAGTTGCGCCTATTTTAAGAGTGTATTTTTTACCAATGCACATTTTCTTATGAGCTATTCTGACCTAAATACTAAGACTATTTGTATTTCAGGTCATGGTAAAATGTTTGTATAATTCTCTTTTGTAAATCCTGATAACCATTGTGAGTTTATTTTTAATAATGCATTTCCCAAGTTTCTTGTGGGAAGTGTTTTGAAGTCTACAATTTACTATATTGCATCATAATTGGGCTATGGTAAACATTAATTTCAATTACTACACTAGTAAATAGAGGCATGGGGCCCTCGTCTACCAATGCATTCCCAGATGGTTGGATGATGTAATTGTGTATGATTGGCTGTTTTGGACACTAGTAGATGTTAGTAATCTATCTATTCTATCACCTTTAGTCATATCTGCAGATCTCATTTAGCTCATGAAGGAACTCTCTGCATATCTTTTGATGTTTTATTTAACACCTGTATCATGATCTTGATTTCATACTATCTGAATTAGAAATGATTATTCAGGGTCTTTCAGATACATCTCGTGTGGTTCTTGTAACTCCTTCACCTGTGTTTGATGAAGCACGCCGAGCTTATGCCAGGTATTGCATTTTGTATACCTTCTTCTCATTTACAATATGTTCCAAGTAATTAGAACATATGAATACAAATTCAGCACTTTTGTTAATTAGTTTACTAGAACTGTACGACAGTTGATTTTTAATCAGTTTACTAGAACTGTACGCCAGTTGATTTCAACTGCATCTGTAAAGGAATCTATCCTTTTCACAGTGCAAGTTGGTGGTTATAACTATTATTTTTTTTTTATTTTTTTGTAAAAGATACTTCTTCCTTTGTTGTAAAAAATGATTTACGTCTGCAGAAAATGTTTACATCAGCAGCAAAAAAAGGGAAAACGGAAGGGCATATACAATACACTAAATATATTCTCTTCCTTAGAGCAACTGAAACAGTTATAAAATCAGAATTAAAGGCCAGGTCTAACAATGTGGCATCTTTCATCAGCAACACTCTTTTTGCCAGGAGTTGCATACATACCTCATCTTGCCATAATTTGACAAAAGGGAGTGTGAGAACTGACCACATTTTCCAAAACGTATTGCAGTGGACTTTCTAGAGGACATAAAAAACAGAAACTCTCAAACAGTGCCATATACCAGCCAAGGCATCTTAAATTACAGATCTGGAATTGCCCAACACGACTGCCTGCAATGACCCTATAGAATGCTTGTCAGCGAAGATCGAACCTGATAGAACAAGACCTCACAAAGGACCTGTTACCGCTCCTTGTAGCAGAGTTGCTGAAGATCCTTGCAACCCGCTGAACCAGAACACATAGGACGAGGACCCTGTTGTAGCAGTGGACTTTCTAATAATTTTTGTGTTCAGTAAACTTTATAATGCTTTGAAAATTAAGGGTTTACCCATTTAGTTTTCTGGATAAATGTTAAAAAAATATGAAAATTTTGATTAAACATATATATTAAATATTGTTTATGTTGAATAAAGTTTTGGTTAAGCAATACACATATCTGACAGAGGGCACGTCAGATCTACTGTTTGCATTCATCCCCCCCCCCTCCTGCCCCGCAACATGCTTGGTGGTTAATAGAAGCGGGTGTTGGGGGGTGGCGGCGGCTCCAAAATGAATACCAGGTGGTATACTGCAGTCTTATGTGAGGGAAAAATATTGGCCCCCCCTGGATGATTTCAAAAACAGCAGGGGAGCCCCCTGCAAACCAATAAGATCCACAAGATCTCACAAAGGACCTGTTATCCTGATCCAACAATATCTCACAAAGGACCGTTTACCCTGATCCAACAATATCTCACAAAGGACCGTTTACAACTCCTTGTAACAGAGTTGCTAAAGATCCTTGCAACCTGGTGAACCAGAACACATAGGACAAGGACCCTGTTGTAGCAGTGAACTTCTTAATAATTTTTGTGGTCAGTAAAATTTATAATGCTTTGAAAATTAAGGGTTTACCCATTTGATTTTCTGGATAAATGTTAAAAAATCTGAAAATTTTGATTAAACATATATAATTATATATTGTTTATGTTAAATAAAGGTTTGGTTAAGCAGTACACATATCTGACAGAGGGTGTTGTTACCGCACAAACTAGCCGGGCTCCTCAAGGGGAACCTAAAGGGACAGCTACTAGGGCACAACAACAATTTGGGACAAAGGCCCACTGTCACCACAGCCTATGCTCCCTTCTCTTCGTGGATTTTCACCGACAGGAGGAGTCCCAGTATGCCCAACTTGTGATAGATATTCCTAGGATAAGTTTGAAGTGAGGCAAGATGGCTCATTCAATGGAAAAGCTCAATAAAGATGTAAGCTTTGGGAGAAGCTAGAAAGGCTTTCCATGAAAAACCCCTTGTAATAGATAGCTACACGAGACCTAGGGCTGATGTATATGCCAAAGTATGGGTTCATCCAAGGTCAAGGTAGTTAAGGGAAAAAGTTTTGTATTATGTACTTCTACAAGTAGTTAAGCATAAACCTTAAATAAATCCCCAAGTCAAGGCTGCTTCAAGGGTTCCCACTTTGTACCAAGGCTAGGGCATCAAACATCTTGAAATTCAACCGTGAGAATGACCTCAAAACTGGAGGAGACCTAGAAGAAACACCAACGCAGGAGACTGTCAGATTAGTATTGAAAGATCTAACTCCTAAGGGATTTCACACCATGCCCTAGAGGGGCTACCTATTCTTGAACGGATGAAGTATGAGGAGGGAGAAAAGAAGGTGAGAATGATGATGTTTCATTAAGTTGATATGATCACCAAGGATTTCTAGACCAGTTCCTGTCTATTGGAGAAAATGGAGTCAAAATTTACTTCAATTTAGGAATTCCGCTCAAACAAGGAGTCCTAATGCAGCTTTTGTTAACCCTAATGAGACAGCAACAAAACTATAATAGAAATTTACACTTCGTTCACAATGTATAATGGAGTTTCAAGGATGCAAAAGACAATATATCCCTGTAGGAACATTCATTCATCTTCATCAAAGGGTAATGCATGCAATGATTCCAATAATCATAAATGCTCTCATAAATTTGCATCAAATTAGGGCACATTCAAGATCTTGAAATATCATTCCATACATTAGACATAAAAAAATGTAAAATATAGCATCAAAATGTACTTACTAGACAAAGAGAGTATATCCATCCATCACCATTGTAAAAAGGGAGCTCCAAGAATAGATAAGCGAAAATTTCCATACATCAAAGTGCATTCCAAACCATCCAAAATTTGTCCAAATTGCATGTCCGAGTTCTTTCTCAAGAGAGATCGAAATTCAAAATGATGATGATTCACAAATGAGGCTCTTCTTCAATTTATATGAGCCTTTCATAAGTTTGATTTGTCTAATTAGCCCAATAAGCCCCTAAAAATGACTTTAATGTGCAAAATAACAATCCTATTGGTGACGAGCCCACCAAGTAGCTCATAAGTACAAAATAAGCCTTCTTAATGAGGCCAAAATGATAAAATAGTGATGCAAAGGGCTGTTGGAAGGCCAAGATAAGTCCTCCATGTGCCATAATGGAGAGGAGGGCTCTCAAAATGATCACCAAGGGGGTGGCCCCTTAGTTTCCAAGCAAAACATTTGTGGTGCCCCCAACTGGCTGAGGGGCACAATGAATGGCCTCATGGGTCTCCAACTGGATCAAACATGTCAATGCTCCATCAATAAGAGCTAGAATGATGATATAAGCCCTCCTATGTCTCTCCGGATGAGACAACACCCCATCTGGGCCTTGGATCAATTGCCAAGTGTGTGGTGCAAGTGTGTGGTCAGCTGGGCAAAGTGGTCCAAGTGCATCATCATCTTTGTATGGCTATGGCATGAGCAAGCAATATGTGGTGTTGAAGAATCCCATGGTGTCGCAATGAATGCTCTGTTGTGAGGGAGGCCTAGGGCTCTCAATAGTCACCCTACAAGTGCCATCATGACCCTCTGGCGGGCTTGTATCCTATATAGGGAGGCCAAGCCCAAGATGAAGAACCACCCGCAATCTTGTATAAGATCCAATGCGTCTCGTCACCTTCTAGGACAACAATCCATTAGTGCAAATGAGTAAATGAGCTTGCAAATTAGGGGCAAAATTGGACACTTAATAGTGGCATGCCCTTCCAAATGGGCTTTAAAGTGTACATGTGTTTCCTTACTCAAGAAGAGAAGATAATAAAGGACTCTATTAGGTGGTTTCAACCCCTAATGTAGTGACAGGTCCATGGTACATCTGTCAAATAACAAGTTTCATGTGAAAAATGGTGGAATGGAGTGGGGCAATAGGGTAGAATCTAAGGAATCCAAGCCACATGCCATGGTACAAGGGTAGCTATAATGAGGGAATCCCACACATGGGTGTATGAATGTAGGAGGGAGCAATCGTGGTGCATGAGTTACCCCGACCTTTGTTTTCCCACCCTTCTTCATATGCCTTTTGCCTTTTATTCTTTTTCTTTCTTTAACTTGCTCGGGGCTCTAGGGAATCAGAGCATGATGCGTGTGATAAAGCATTGAATACCCCCTTAAGGTTGGGCATTTCATTGACCATCAGGGGTTGGGACAAACATGGGTTCCTTAATGATGCAGGGGGCACACATAGGAGCCCTAGGAACTAAGGTGATGGCCATAATGATGAGGGGTAGAGCTCGTCTTCGGCTTTTTTCCATGTGCTAATTTTTTTTATATCCCGACCATCTTTTGCATTTTATGGTACATTTCCTATTGTAAGTAGCCAAATTATGCTTTTAACTTTCTTTTTAGCTGCATCAACTTCCGGGGCATCATTCCAGGCCCGACCCAAAGTGAGGACCTAAGTCACCTGACACGGGGATTCGGGATTCGTAGGATTCGGGGATTCGAGTGTCGGATTCAGACACGTTGACCCCCCGGAACAAGGCACGTAGGATTCGTTATATATATATATAATATATAATATAATATAATATAATAATATACTATATATATTAAAAATTAGATATTTCTTACACAATTCTAATTAATGATACAAATTCATTGATTTCAAACATAGATCTTCATCTAAGCATGCATAGTACATACAAAATTCAAATACATGTCAGTGGTCACATAAATCATGATTCATAATTCATAAATGAAAGACAACTTACAACTACAAGATTGTAAGATAAAGGCACTGACAACTGTAGTTTTCTCATTAAGTCATCAAATCAAAATGTGTTACATAGGTAGTGCTGGTGCAATGGCAATGGCAAATAGAAATAGAAAATATAAAACAACTACAGGTATACAAACCTCAAGGAAATAGGTAGTCATCAATCCTCAGAGTCATCATCAGAATCAGCATCAATGTCCTCATCATCATGGTCACCACTGCTCTCCTCTGCATCCTCCTCCTCCCCTGTATCCATAGTCACCTCTACATCTGCCGGTGTGAAGGATGACCCCTCTAAGTCATCAAATCTAACAGTCTCTAGCACTGGATCATTGAGATCCATGTTGGCCAATGCCAACTCAACACTGTTGTCCAGACCCATATCATCAGGAAAAACATCCCACATCTTTGTCTTTCCTCTCAACCACTCTTCCCTCTGCCTGTAAATAAGATGAAGGTTGGTGTGCACATACACCATTGTCTCTACCCTGGATTGCTCAAGCCTGCTTTCTTCACACTATACAAATTCCCATATGTGCTCCAATTCCTCTCGCAACAAGAGGATGAAGTCACCTGAGAGAGGAGCCTCATGGCTAATTGCTGAAGAGGAGGGCTTGTTGCCCCATGATTTTCCCACCAAGAATAGGGTTTCTTAGGCCCCCTGTCTCTAATCACATCATATCTTGCAAATCGACCAGTGCCAGTGGAAAACTCTGCAAAGGCATCCTCCACCTCATCAAGCAATGCTCTATCCTGAAAAACCCGCCTGAATGCATCTTTCCTCCCCTGTGAGATTTCACCATCCATGTGAGGAGGGAATCTGTGGGAAGGTCCACCATTCAGCCACTCATGGCGGTAGTATTTTGGGTTCAATGAATGAGCCAAACAACGTAAAGGTGTACAATTCTTGTCCCATCTGCTGAGGAGAATATCTTGTATAGTATCACAGAAGGCCTCTGGTGATGTCTCATACTTGGGGCACTCACTCTGTAGAATAATGCTCCTCACAGACTCAATCATGGAATCCCATCCCTTATAAACCTCTCCTAGGATGGGTTTGTCTTTATCTGCAAATCGAAGCAAAGAAATGACAAGGGTCCATGATTCGAATAATTAGATCTACCCTTTCCCACCAAGCATCATCTAACACTGTGTCCTTCACTCTTTTAGAGGCTAGCTGATCTGTCTTTCTCCAAAAAGACCAAAACTTAGAAATAACCATGGACCCAAGAGCGGTCTTGACCTCCCTCAACCTCTTCAACATCATGAATGAAGAGGCAAACCATGTATCAACAATCTTCAACAATGATAGATTGGCGTACTCCTTGTAGATAGTGAGGGCATTTGTATGATTTTGCACAAAGTTACGGATATGTCGTGCATCCTCAATAATATTACTAATCCAAAGCACATCAGAAGCAATGGATTTCAGTGCTAAGTTCAATGAATGGACAATGCAAGGTGTCCAAAACACTTGTGGATATTTAGCTTCCACAATCATGTCAGCAGCCATGCAAACAGGTGCATTATCTGTAATGATTTGCACACAAGAATCAACACCTACATCTTCAATAACTTAAATAAATAACTCACCAATAAATTCTGCATCCTTGTATTCTCCAAGTGTATCCACTGCTTTCAAGAAAACTGGATCATTCAAGGAAGACACCATGAAGTTGATGATTGGGTGTCGTGTTGAATCTGTCCATCCATCAGAAACAATGCTAACCCCAAATGTTGGCCATGATGCTACAATAGGCTCAAGCATTTTTTGCACCTCTTTTTTTGCCTTCGTCAACAATGTGGTTCTAAGCTTCTCTGAACCAGGAGGCACATACTATGATGGAGACCTGTGAGTTAGAGCTCGACACATCTCAATAAATAAAGGTGAGCGTGCAACATTAAATGATATGAAGTTTTGATAGAAAAAGAAGGCAATGGTGAGATCAAGCTCTTCTCGTTTCTCTTTTTGAAAAATCTTGTCCATTGGACCAAGTGTAATTGCTTTTCTTTTTGCTGCTTGTCCCCCAATAGAACTCTCAAATGGAAATTTGGTGGTGCCTTTCCTCAAAAATGGAAGGGGGTCTTTATTCTTGGTTTTTCTTGATTTTGCAGCGACATTTTCCATACCAACAATGGACTCCTTTTCCATTTTTTTCCTTTTTTGTAAAGGAACAATTTTACAAGCTCCAATCCCACAACCCGGTAAAGCCAACAAACGGCCTTTCACACGGAAATATGTGCTTTTGAAAGCAATGTGACAAAAGTTGCATCTCCATTGCACAATGCCTCCTCCCTTCCCCTTGGTGCTTGTCCCATCCTCTCTTGTGACATATTTCCACAAGGGATATTTTTCAATGTTGTTTTTAGGTCCTCTTCCCTCAACATTACTTGCAGTAGACTTTGATGATATTGGGGGAGGAGGGGCATCTCCAATGGAGACATTCTTCCTCTTCCTTTGCCCCCTAACTACTGCCTTTGATTGAGCCATGAATACTGTAAAAAAATGAACAAAACATGCACAAATTTGTAAACAAAAAACCATATGCAAACTGTTGTAATAGAATAAGAAATGCAAAAAAATGGAGCTGAAATACACTTATCTGGTGCTTGAATCTCCTTGCCGAACGCTCTATTCCCTTAGCTCCTTGCCCACAGCTCAAACTATACAAAATGAAATGAGAAATAAGGTGAACGATAAAAAGAACAACGTGTTTTTAACCCGCGGAAGTCATATTCTTGGGATTCGAATCCCAGAATCGGGTTTCGATGTGCCCGCACGGGATTTGTACGGGATTCGTACGAATCTTGTATAGACACGTCGAATCCTGTTCTAGGATTCGAATTCTTGGTGAATCGTATCCGATTCACAGGATTCGGATTTGACAGAGTGTTTGGATGAATTCGGTTACTTAGGTGAGGACAAGGGAAGGGGGAGGCTAATTGCTTGTGTACCTAATGGACAAACGTGGACCCGGACAGGAAAAATGTGAAAATGGGTTATAATGAGTATAGGGGAGTGAGATATATGGTGTCAGGAAACGGGACCACATGACCAAAATCAGGGTTTCCCATGTAGTGCCACTCCTAAAGCCAGTAGCCTATAGAGGAGATCCCATAGGACTAGAATACAAGATTAACCACCAAATTGGGACAAGGGAACAAGAGTACAAACCAAACCCTTTCTTTCCGCCGAATCCCCCCACTAATCCATGTCCAAATTGTTGGAATTTCTAAGTTTAACTTGTTAGAAATTCTTCCTGTACTATCTGGTTTATTTCTTCCTACTTGTTTAATTACTTAACAAGTTATTTACCATGTAAATACTGAAAATAAACACAAGTACAATATCAACATTTTTTGATCATCAGCTGAAAGAAAACGAGCACACAAGTGACATTATTTTTGGACCAATGTTGATCCGAATCGGATCCATAGAAAGACTGTCAAGAACCATGACTGAATCAGGTCAAACAAATCTCTAATGAAATCCAAAACAGCATCAAAAACCCCTGGAACCAGTGGCCATGGCAGCCGACGTGGAGCGACGAGGACCTCGATCAAAGCGCGTTGACCGAGGCCCATGGAGACTGCACAGGCGGCCAAAGTAGCCCTTGGGAGCCCCGGATTTGGAAAAGGAGGTGATTTTCGATGCGCGATTAGCGGCCTAGTGCTAATCGCGCATCGCTGGGCGAACAGGGCCAAAATGGGAAAGCCCGAGCACTCGGTTGCGTGGGGGAACCAGAGGACCATGGGCGGAAAAAGGTAAAAGCGCTAAAGTACAAAGGCGGGACCTGCGCCCTGGAAATCGACGGTTTTGATTGGGGCGCCCTTGAACGGTAAGAGGTTTTGGACAAGAGCAGAGCGATCCCATACACAGATCGACGCGTGGCGGCGGAGGAGAGAGAAAACCGCCGTTGATCGCGCATTATCGGTCGAGCAAGTCAATCGCGCTTGACATGCGTATGACGTCGGATCTTGAGGAGCCCAGATCAGACGACTGAGATTGCGCCTGATGGAAAGAAGCGGAATCAACAGGAATTAAGCCGCGTTCTAAAGGGATTTGGAGTCCGTTTGACCGCCACAGTGGAGGAGGAATGCATCCATGACGTAACTGAAGAAACGAACTGACGAAGCATGCTGGCACCAATTAGATGGTGACACGTGGCCACTCCCTGGGCGTTCATTCTGACGCCGAACAGGGAACTCCAAGCACAACTGCGGAAGGAGAATCGACGCAGGCGGAAGAGGAACTGAACAGGCATAGGGACCCAATGGCTAACGCCATGAACAGAGACAGTCGAAGAGAGAGAGTTGATTGGGAACTCGAATTGAGAGGAGCCCAAGCGACCAAGAGAGACAGTAAACAGTGAACCCTGAGAGGGGGACTGAACACAGAGAACAGTAAAGCCAAGCAGAGGAAACAGAGGGCCGAGCTGACCACAGGCAGTGTCGAGCACTAGAGAGCTTGAAGATTCAAACCTTCCCATAGAGGAATCTGTTTGGACTGAGTATCACATTTGGCTCTTTCCACTGTAGACCAAGGGTCACAGAGCTGGTAGGAAGAAAAAGAGTCTGTGAACTCCGAGTGGCTTGGGGAATCCAAGAACCACCCTGCCAAGCAAAATCTGGTTCAGGAGAACTCATATTGAGTCCCTGTATTGTAATTTCTCTGTTGTAAGACACAATAAGACAAGGCCACCACTGAAGCTGGACCGGAGACGTAGCCCTGGAGAATAGGGTGAACTCCTTATTAAAAATTGTTTGTGTCTTTGTGTTGCTTATTGTATTTCTCTGCTGTCTTTCCACTTATTTTCTGTGTATTGGCAATCTGATCGATCCGTTGTTTCAATAACACAGAACACAGACACCAGCACATGAGTCTGTAATACCTTTGGTTTAATAAATCTTTAACTGATGGCACTCATAGGGTGATTATCAGATCAAGTGGTATCAGAGCTCTAGGCTGTAAGGTTAGACGAGCTTGTGTAGGTTTGGCTGTGAATGTTCACTAGATCAAAGCTCAAATTAGGAGAAGGAGAGTTGGTGGAAACTAATCCTGAAATTGGGAGAGTCTATTCTCGGAAGATAATGTCAGAGGAAGGTTCTATAGGGGCAGACCCTCAATTCATAGAAATTTTCCTAGCTATAAAGTCTATGGTAGAAGAAATGTATAGGGACTTTAGAAAGCATGAGGATGAAGATTCATCAGGCTCTAAACAAGATAAAGAAGAAGATGAATCTCATTCCCATGACCACTCAAAAGGAAAGGGAAAAAAAGAAAGCTTCCCTACACCTCCTAATAGCACTGTGCATAATAAGAAAGCATCTTTGATTAAACTAGATGTTAAATTTGATTTGCCTATATATGATGAAGAGCTAAATGCTGAAAAGTTGGACAATTGGATTAGACAAATTGATGTGTATTGCAAAGTATAGAACATAGACTCGGACAAGAGTAAGATTCAACTGGCAAGCCTACGCCTAGGAGGCACTGCCTTGGTTTGGTGGGAAGGCAGAACCTAAGCTGATATGAAGAAGCATGGTAAGACCATCTTTGTCTGGAGTGAATTTGTTGCTGCAATCAAAAAGCAGTTCTATCCATTGGTCTACATGCAACAAGCCATGATGAGTTGGCAAACTCTTCGGCAGTTGAAAGGGCAAAGTGTGCAAGGGTATACTCAAGAGTTCAGAAAGAGAGCATTGATGTTGTGTGCTTGTTTTTGTTTCCTTTAGTTGATGATATGTAATGTGTTGAGCATGTACTTGTATTTATTTTCAGTATTTACATGATAAATAAATTGTTAATTAATCATAACAAGTAGGAAAAAATAAATCAGAAAAGTACATGAAGGTTTTCTAACAGTTAGACTTAGAAATTCCAACACCAGTGAGCCTTCCTGGTTCAGAAATCGATCTGCTGAACTGCTGCCTGATTTGCCTCACAGAAACCCCGGCGCTGCCTCTAAGTGACTGCGTTAGGCCTTCAGCCTTTGGGTCACCCTTTTTGGAGCTACGCTGTCTCTCTCTGGTGCTGCTCTGCCTCTCTGCTATGTATTCTCGGCCTTGGATGGAAGTCCCTATACTGAACTGCCCCTCTTTGCACTAGAAGCTTACTCTGAAATCCTCACCAAACCATGCCCTAGAATTTTGAATTAGCTCAAGTGCTGCTCTCCCTATGTGTATTCTCCAACTAACCCCAAGCCTTCCTTTATACTTTTCCTGCTGAGAAATCAATGACTGCGGTCTAATCTCTAATCAAAGGCTAAGATTAAATTAGACTTGATCCTTGTCACTTAGAAGCTTCTCACCCATATTTACATTAATTCACTCTAATTATTTTAATTTCCCTAAGTTTTAACTTAGGCACCATTAAAAATAATTAATTATTTGAATAACATGTACTCTGGGTGGAATTTCTCCAAACGATTTCTAGGTCTTGGAGATCTCATGTGTTCTAGCCCCTCCACAAAATTTCGGAGCTAGAGCACATCCGATGCTACCCAAAAAAGCAACACTCCCTCTTAGTGAGGGATGTGCTCTAGCAATACTTCCCAGCAGAAGTATCACACTGATCCACAACATCGGTTCCCTGCGGTGCTGATGCTTGACCTATTGCCCTTCATCCACTGTGCTGCTACAATCTGTACTGTTGTCCATGACACTGCCACTATCACTGCTGCATTTGTACTGCAACTCCCTCTCAATATGCTGCATCATGCTGTCCATAGCACTGCCTCGCTAACTGCTGCAATGCAACTCAGTTGCTAAGAAGTAAGCCACTAAAAAGCCACTCAAAAGCTGACATGCTGGTTAGTCTCGATGCCTCTTGACGCTGAAGCTACCTGTTGATTTGGGGTAGCATCGACTGTGCTCTAGCCATAAAAATTGGTGGAGAGACTAAAGAGCATGAGATCTCCAAGACCCAAAAATTGTTTTAGAAAATTCCTCCGGATGAAAAGTTATTAAAATAATTAATATTTTTAATGAGGTCCTAAGTCTAAACTTAGGAAAATAAAAAATATTAATGGGTATTAATAAAGATAAGGATGAGAAGCTTTTAAGAGACGAAGATCAAGTCTATCTTAATTTTAGCTGTTGACAAGATGCTTAATCTCGGTTGTTGATTCATCAATATGAAAAGTATAAGAGAAGGCTTGAGGGTCAGTTGGAAATATACTGAGGGAGACGAGTTAGTTCGATTTCTGGAGCGGGGCTTGCTGAGAAATTCTAACTAAAAGATTGGATTGCAGCAAGAGCTAGCAAGTACGGAATAGTGAGGCAGGAACAGTACCAGAAGATCAACGCAGAGATCAGATAGGTAGATGCAAAGCCTCTCAGGCAAACGCAGAGGCAGCAGGACTACACAGTCACTGGAGGGCTTGCGTGGGTGACGCAAAGAGGCCCAGTGCTGACACAGAGGCAGGAGCCGATGCAAAGGGTTTGGGCACTGTGTAGAGGCCAACAAGTCTGATGCTGAGTCTGGGGGAGGTGCTTGAGAATTTATCTCTGTTGGGTAAGCCAGTTTGGCACCCAGTTGTACTCAAGAATACATGATAAATAAAATCCTCCTCTGCAGCACCGGTTTTCCCGCATTGGGTTTTTTAGGGGACATTTGTCCAAAAATAACTGTGTTGATGTGTTTGGTTTTTGTGCATGTATTTGTTTCTGTTTTATGGTGTGATATCTGCAGTAGAGTTTATTTTAATAGTTATTGAAGCAATTTCGTAAATAACTTATTGAAGAATAAGTAGGAAAAATAAATCAGTTGTTGCAGTAATAGAATTTTCACATGGTATCAGAAGAAAGAATCAAAGACATGAAGGGAAAATCAATTATGGGTCGAGATCATGATGTAGAGGCATCGACGTCAGGAGAGTCATGCAGATTTTCAGAAACTTGCACACGGGATAGAAATCTTGATTTCTCTATGTTGGCTTCTACATTGGAAGAAGAAGTTGCTTGTGTAACGCGCTTGACATCATTTGAGGTATGGTATATAAACAGCCGAGCTTCCTGACATATGATAGGAATCCGGGAATGTTTTTTTGAGTATTAGGAGGAAAGGATGAATTTTTAGATCACCATGGGGAATAAGGCAAAGTGTACTCCAGTAGGAAAGGTGTTAAGTTATGGTATGTTCTATGCTTAGAGCAATTTAATTTTCTTTCTTATTATTATTCATAGATTAGCAATCACATGTGCATAGGTAAAGTGCAGATAAAACATTAAACGATCAACAGAAAACAAGCCAAGACAAGAGACACAAGATGTGGCTGCTAGCCAGGGACAAACCCCACAATGTGTGGGGAAACCCTTTGATCAAATCTTCTTTTATCTTCAATAATTCAGTGGAGAGAAATAGTGCAATAAATCTGATTTATATTAGCAGTAGCAAACCCTAGATTAACAACATCAGCATTAGCAGCGTCATCATCAAAACTAGGGCAGTGGATATCTCGCAAACCGACTGTCGGATCGGCTTGATTCCACCACCATAAGTTGCGGCCTTCAGAGGAGGTCCAGATGAACCTACAACGTAGTTCAGAAGAGGAGGTTTGATGGTCCACGCTGGTCAAAGTTTGGATCTGCAGTTGCAGCTTCCTTCAAACTAGGGCAGTCGATATCTCGCAAACCGTCCGTCGGATCGGCTTGATTCCACCACCAAAAGTTGCGGCTTTTAGAGGAGGTCTAGATGAACCTATAGCATAGTTTAGAAGAGGAGGTTTGATGGTCCACGCTGGTCAAAGTTTGGATCTGCAGTTGCAGCTTCAGTTTCAGCAGCTTCCTTCCACGTGTGAGAGAGAGACTCTTTTCTGCGGAGTAGAGAAGAGCCTCTTTTCTGCTTAGGAGAGAGAGAGAGAGATGTGATGAGATGAGTGAGTGCAAACGAGGAAAAATCCTCTTGTATTTATACACAACTGTTGATGTTTGAATAGATGCGACTGTTGGGCTTCTGAGCCTACATGAGTTGTAGGTCGGCTTGATAATAATTCCATAATCAAAATAAATTCATATCTCCATGAATACTTATTGGAATCGGATGATCTTGAGATCAATCCTACACCTCTCGACGAGAGGAATCTAATGAACATATTATTAGCCATGAATAAGACGACCCACATGAAGTTTGGCCCTAGTTGCCAATTTTAACACTCCCTCTCAACTAGGGAGAAGTACATCTGCAATCTGTCTGTCGGTCGCTACTATTCATCCATCAAATGCACTACCTTGTACAGCCTGACCCTTGCCCTGCTCTGCTCTATTCTGCTTGTTTTGCTTTGTCTTGTTCTGCCTTGTACTGATCTGTATGGCTCTGCTCTGTACTGCTCTGCTCTGCTTTGTTCTGTTCTGCTCTGCTTTTGTTCGAATTATGAAGAAGAAGAAATGATTGAGGATGTATCATACTGACTCAAAGTTAGTCTCAGAGTATGTACCACTGGTCCCAGACTAGTCTCAACCAACCTAAAGTCAGCGTCATAGTGAGTACAACTCCTACCACTGGTCCCAGACCAGTATCATCCTCCACTCACTCAAAGTTAGTCTCAGAGTGCATATCACTGGTCTCAGACCAGTCTCAATCGATCCGAAGTCAGCATCATAGTATGTACCACTCTCACTGGTCCCAGACCAGTCTTGCATTGACACGAAGTCAGTCTCGGAGTATGCACCACTGGTCCCAAACCAGTCTCAACCGACCCGAAGTCAGCGTCATAGTGGGTACAACTCCTACCACTGGTCCCAGACCAGTATCATTGATCCCAGATCAATGAAGGTCATCCTAGCGTAGGGAGTACGGTAAATACAGTGATGCGTCCATCGATACTACTATGGTCCCTAACTTCATTTCCCTGCTCATTGATCAGATGAGAGGTACTTCCCATGAGTCCCAGACTGCATGGGTAGAATGCCTCGATTGGAGAACTTAATCAATCCTTTCCTCATAGGAGAACTAATCATCCTGCTACACAAACGCCATGGAGAAA
This sequence comes from Pinus taeda, assembly GCA_000404065.3. Lineage (NCBI taxonomy): Eukaryota > Viridiplantae > Streptophyta > Pinopsida > Pinales > Pinaceae > Pinus > Pinus taeda. The sequence goes on along the minus strand of APFE030044230.1, from coordinate 9,246 downwards.
TAATCATCCAGGCCTCACAGGAGAACTAATCATCCTGCTACATAATCGTCATGGAGAACACATCATCCAGACCTCACAGGAGAACCGATCATCCTGCTACATAGTCGTCATGGAGAGCACATCATCCAGACCTCACATGAGAACCAATCATCTTGCTACATAGTCGTCATGGAGAACACATCATCCATACCTCACAGGAGAACCAATCATCCTACTATATAGTCACCACGGGGTGTACATGTACACCACCAGGGGATGGTGAATCACCCTATGTCATACGTCATTCCAAGAAGTACCCAGCACCCCCTCGAAGCTCCTAGAGCTCAATGCATCATACATGACCCTCATCGAAGGGTCTTTGAACACCACCAAGTTGTTCTCGGAAAGTCAGAAATTTGACTTTTCCTAGGGGCTTTGTCAGAATGTCAGCGACCTGTTCATCTGTACCGATATGTTGGAGCCTTATAGCTCCCCGCTGCACCATATCTCGAATATAGTGATACCAAATATCGATATGCTTGGAGCGATCATGAAATACGAGATTCTCTGACAAACGAATCCCGCTTTGGTTGTCACATAGGATCACGGTGGTATCCAATGTAAATCCAAACAGCTTAATGAAGAGCTTTCGCAACTAGACTGCCTCACAGGAGGCCATGCAAGCAGCAATATGTTTTGCTTCGGCGGTGCTCAAAGCCACCGACTTTTGCTTCTTGCTCATCCAGGATATCGAAGCAGATCCCAAGGAGAAACAACACCCGGAAGTGCTCTTATGGTCCTCCACATTGCCTGCCCAATCAACATCAGTATATCCAAGTAGTCTCACATCTCCGACAGTGTATCTTAACCCATAAGTAATTGTGCCACGAAGATATCTCAACAGATTCTTGAAACCAATCCAATGTATGTGGTGAGGTTCAAGCATATGTTGACTCAATGTGTTGACTAAGCATATGTCTAGATGGGAGTTCACTAAGAACATTAATGCTCCGACGAGTTGCCGATACTCGGTAGCATTTTGTAAAACAAGTCGAGCAGCACTACTGCTTAACTTCTTGAAGTCAAGCTCCATCGGTGTAGTTACAGGCTTGCAATCTACCATACCAAATATTTCCAATATCTTCAAATTCGGATGCCAACTCCCTCTTACATTTGTGAATGAGAGGGTCTGCACCTGTTAGAAATAGGTCATCCACATACAACGCTAGTATGAGGGGTTTGTCATCTTCAACCTTAAAGTAAAGGTTAGGATTGGCTTCACTCCTAGTGAATCCCAGCTTCATCAAGTAGCTATTGATCCTCTCATAACATGCTCGGGGTGCTTGCTTCAACCCATAGAGAGCCTTCTTCAACCTGCATACATGAGATTTTCGGTCATAAATCTCAAATCCTTCGGGTTGCTCCACATAGACCTCTTCTTTGATCGAGCCGTGTAAGAACAAAGACTTGACATCCATTTGATGCAGGTTCCATCCTTGTGAAGCCGCAAGGGCTATGATCGAGCGAATGGTCATATATTTGGCAACAGGTGCAAATATCTCATCATAGTCTATACCTTCCTTTTGGGAGAAGCCACGAGCAACAAAACGAGCCTTATACTTTTCCGTACTTCCATCTATTGCATGCTTTATCTTGTAAAGCCATTTAGAAGTGACAAATTTCTCGTCCGAGGGTCTAGGAACTACTTTCCAGACATCATTCTTCATGATAAACTCGTTCTTCAGTCATAGCATCCTTCCATATTTGATGCTTGACGACATCTGAGAATGATGAAGGCTCATTTTGTATGATCGTGCTCATGATGGTCAGGTATCCCTGATACCTGTTAGGTTTCTTACTTTCACGGAAGGTTCCTCAGGGTGCAGCATGTCCTTCAGCATCATCAAGCATCCCCCTAAGCCATGAAGGCCTCTTCCTAGAAGAGGAAGGCTCAGGTGGATAAATAGGATCCATGGGTTCATCCACATCAGGCATTGTTACATTATCTACCCATAGAAACTTCGGAAGTCTCTGGACAACTTCCACAATCCTACGGTTCTTCCTTTCTGCCACACCATTCTGCTCAGGAGTATGTGGAGTAGTAGTCTCCCTCTTAATGCCAGCCTCAGGTATGCCTGAGTGAACCAACTGTAATATATCGGAGGTCTTGCTTTGGCTTGAGGGGAATGGTCCCCTTTTGAGCTTTCCTTCGACACATCCTGGACATACACCTTCTTTCTCTACTCGGAATTTGGGCATCCCTGTCACCATTTGTCTTACACCGAGTATAGCTTTATAATGAAGGGGGACAAACCTCCGATGCCAAAGTTCGGACTGAAGAGATGTGTCATAAGACATGAGACCTAGCGGACTTCCATCGACCTGATATAATGAATCAACACGAAACCCAAGAGTAAAGGCATCTTTAACATTATTTTTCCATATAGGTACCTTGCCATCATTGAAGGTTACCTTCTAGCCTTTGTCTTCCATTGTCGAGATGGACACCAGTTTCTTTTTTTTTTGAGGTCAGGTGCATTTAATACATCCTGGAATTTCTAGCCTTCTTGAATGGTTGTCCTCTTCCTTGATTCCCAACACTCCTCTTACCTTTGCTATTGAATTTGTCATTTCTTTGATTGCCATCAGAGGGATTTTGATCATCGTCTCGGTGTGAGTCCTTTCTATTAGGGCACTTCCTTGCATAGTGACTTGCTTTATCGCAGATGTAACATTGTCCTTTTCTTCCACCCTTAGATCTAACCTTTCTTTTTGGTTTAGTCCCGGAATTATTTCTTTTCTTAGCATGAGAAGAAAAGGCAGCGGGAGGACCTTTAGGTATGGGCATTTCTTGCTCTTCTACCCTTGTTTCTTCTTGGATGCATCTAGCCATTAATTCCTTGAAACCAGGAATTACATTATTGTTCAGAAGAGTAGTCCTGAACACGTACCATTCGGATGGTAATCCTCCAAGAGTCATGAGTGCCATTTCCCTATCAGTAATAGTCTCCCCAATAGGTAGGAGATCGTTTTTGATCTCGGTGATTCTTAAGAAGTATGCTTGCATACTCTCATCTTTACCCTTTTTAATTTCCTTCAGCATATTTCTAAGAAACAAAACTTGATTTGCATCATTAACTTTAAATAAACTCACCGGTCTATCGTAGATTTCCTTGGAGGTGTTCAGGTCGGAGATGTAGGCCACCAAGCGCTTGTCAATAGAGTCCCGGATGATCTTCTTTGTTTTGAATTCTCTGGTTTTCCATTTGTTCCTGGTGGCAGTGGATGCATTTGATGGAGGCTCAACAATATTGCCTCTGACATGGTCCAACACTCCTTGATCTTCTAGGGTTAGATTGATAGACATCTTCCATCCATGATAGTCAGCTTTCTCACAGAGCTTGTCTTCGGTAGGAAAGAGTGTTGAGGACCTCATAGTTCTTTTAGGATAGTCTTGCCAATCTTCTCTTAGGTGATTGCTCTCGCTGTTGCTCGGGCTCTGTCTTCACCTCAGCTCTGATACCATGTTAAGTTATGGTATGTTCTATGCTTAGAGCAATTTAATTTTCTTTCTTATTATTATTCATAGATTAGCAATCACATGTGCATAAGTAAAGTGCAGATAGAACATTAAACGATCAAAGAAAACAAGCCAAGACAAGAGACACAAGATGTGGCGGCTAGCCAGGGACAAACCCCACAATGTGTGGGGAAACCCTTTGATCAAATCTTCTTTTATCTTCAATAATTCAACAGAGAGAAATAGTACAATAAATTTGATTTATATCAGCAGTAGCAAACCCTAGAGCAACAACATCAACGTTAGCAGCTTCATCATCAAAACTAAGGCAGTCAATATCTCGCAAACCGATTGTCGGATCGGCTTGATTCCACCACCAAAAGTTGCGGCCTTCAGAGGAGGTCCAGATGAACCTATAACATAGTTCAGAAGAGGAGGTTTGATGGTCCACACTGGTCAAAGTTTGGATCTGCAGTTACAGCTTTAGTTTCAGCAGCTTCCTTCAAACTAGGGCAGTCAATATCTCGTAAATTGTCCGTCGGATTGGCTTGATTCCACCACCAAAAGTTGCGGCCTTCAGAGGAGGTCCAAATGAACCTACAACGCAATTTAGAAGAGGAGGTTTGATGGTCCACGCTGGTCAAAGTTTGGATCTGCAGTTGCAGCTTCAGTTTCAGTAGCTTCCTTCCACGTGTGAGAGAGAGACTCTTTTCTGCGCAGTAGAGAAGAGCCTTTTTTCTGCGCTGGAGAGAGAGAAATGTGATGAGATGAGTGAGTGCAAATGAGGAAAAATCCTCCTGTATTTATACACAACTGTTGATGTTTGAATAGATGCGACTGTTGGGCTTCTGAGCCTACATGAGTTGTAGGTCGGCTTGATAATAATTCCATAATCAAAATAAATTCATATCTCCATGAATACTTATCGGAATTGGATGATCTTGAGATCAATCCTACACCTCTCGACGAGAGGAATCTAATGAACATATTATTAGCCATGAATAAGATGACTGACATGAAGTTTGGCCCTAGTTGCCAATTTTAACAAAAGGGGACCATAGTGTTTGAAACATAAACGGGAGAGCGGTTCTGGGCCACCACTGTGCTGCATGTGCCAGGATTGGGGATGAACTTACTATCCGTATCACAACTTCAAAGCAAGGGCTATGATGTTTTCTTCATCAAGGTGAAAGTGTACGTCAAACACCCAAGCTGGAAAAAGAAAGTGCAGATCGGAATCAGGAGTAATAGGTTGTACAGGTTACAGCTAGAATCACCAATGCCACTGATAGACAGTCATGGGAACAAGGATCTAAATGAACTATGGCATAGACGAATGGGAAATTTGCACCTTGGGGCTCTGAGAATCCTCAGGAAAACTATAACAGGAGTTCTAGATCTTAGTACATAAAGAGATGATGTATGCAGAGGATGTGCTCTAGGCGTGTATGTTAAAGCAACATTTTCTAGAAGTAAAAACAGGGCCAAGAGTGTACTAAGATTAGTACACTTAGATATCTGCGGACCAATGTCCACTAAAGCTCTTAGTGGTGCCAAATACTTTGTCACCTTCATCGATGACCACTCCAAGAAAACTGGGATTTATTTTCTGAAAACCAAGGATGAGGTTTTCTATCTATTCAAAGAGTTAAAGGCTTTGGAGAGTATCTGATTGGTAAGAAAATAAAAGTTTTGTGCTTAGATAATGGTGGAGAATATGTCGACAAGGACTTCACAGACTTTTGCGCTAGGGAGGGCATTAGAAGAGAGTGGACAACTCCGTACAATCCGGAGCAAAATTGAGTAGCAAAAAGGAAGGACCGGACTATCGTGGAAGCAGCTAAGGCCATGATGTATGATCAGGATATGCCATAATTCCTGTGGGCAGAAGCATGCAACATGATAGTCTATGTTCATAATAGAACTCCTCAGAGGGCATTGGGCAAGATTACTCCAGAGAAAGTCTTCACAGGGAAGACACTTGAAGTCAGTCATTTCAGGGTATTTGGGAGCTTAGCATATTACTGCATACTGGAGGAAAAGAGGAAGAAATTGGATCAAACTATAGAGAAAGGATATCTAGTGGGATATAGCGAGAATGGTAAGGCATACATAATCTATCTTCTAGGGAGCAGGAAGGTAATAGCTCGATGAGATGTGAAGTTCATGGAGGATAGGGCCTTAAGAAAATCTCGAGAAATGCCTTCCGAGGAGCAGTCAAAAGATGAGCCGTTGGTCAAACCACTTCAACCAACGGAAGTCAAGAATTCTTCCTCGGATCAGGAAGAATCACAAGAGGAGGAGCTAACAGAAGCACCTGCTGGCAGAAGAACGAGCAGGGAACTTCGTCAGATTCTGCGAGATGCAGAGGATTTCATCGGTGCACAAAGAAACAATAAAAGGGAGCGAAGACAACCAAAAAGATATCAAGCATTACTAGCTCAGGATGGGGAGCCTGCCAGTTTTCATGAGGTTGCTCAACATTAGGTTTGGTTGGATGCGATGGTAGAGGAATACAACTCTATAATGGTGAACGATGTTTGGGAGGTAGTGCCGAGGCCTTAAGACAGATCGGTTGTAGGTTTGAGATGGATCTACAAGATTAAATACGTTGTAGACTGCAGTGTGAAAAAATACAAAGGTAGGTTTGTGGCTAAGGGGTATGCTTAAAAGGAACGAATTGACTATGAAGAGACCTTCGCCCCAGTAGTCAGGTATACATCTTGTTGACCCTGCCGCCTACAACTACCTACAAGTCAGTGAGAAAATGCCTTCAACCCCACAAGTTGTGGTTGGTGGCAGGGAATTAAGAGAAGGGGCTGTCACACTAATCCCGACTCTCTTTGTTTGAGCTATCTTCTAGGTTAGCTAAAGGGGTGGTCCCTAATGAAAAGTTAAGTTAAGAGATGTGAGTTTCTAAGAGAGTGTTATAGTGAAAATGGGTTATTTCTTTAAGATTTATAAGCAAAATTGATATGAACAATAACCATAAATACATAAGATAAGCATGAAATACATAAACAACCAATGCCTTCAAAGTATTGCTCTTTAAGAAATGAAACTGTATTTGCTTAGAATGAAGTGAAATTCTTTCAAATGGAAAGCCAAAATAACCTTGAAAAGTGAAACAATAAATTGTTAGCACAAGATATTATAAATGCTTTCAAAATGAATAAGTCTACAAACAAAGGATGGAAACTATCTTGCTCAAAAGGATACAAAAATAAGTCAAATGTTAAACCAAGATGACAACGTGCAATTAAGTTTGTAACCCAAAATAATAGTACTTGAAAGTGAAATCAACCATTCATGATAATATGCAATTAAACAAAAAAAAAAGCCAATTTCCAAGTACAAGAAAATTAAACTTGTTGCAAAATTAAAAAATATTACAATGCTTGCATTCAAAGTGCCTCTTGAAATAAGATTTGTATGTGAGACTTTAACCCAAAGCAAATGTGATGGAATGTTTTTCTTGGTTCATTTTATTTGATTAGTGCTAAGACAAAGTTACAATTGAATTCTAGTCCTCAGACTTCATCTTCGCCCAAATATTTGGATCTCACAATGAGGAGTCAATAGAGATAGAGGGTCTCTAAAAGTCTATTCAACCAACTTAAGTTGGAGGTAAGTTTTAGTGATGCTTGGGGCATGTAAATAAATTAACCAAACAATGAGAATTAACTTCTGTTGATTTGGGGTAGCATCAGATGTGCTCTAGCCACGAAACTTGATGGAGGGATTGGGGCACATGAGATCTCCAATACCCAGAAAGGGTTTGGGCAGATTCTAAACAGTTAAGGAGATATTAAAATAATTAATATTTTTAATGGAGTCCCTAAGTCTAAACTTAGGGAAATTAAAATATTAATGTGTATTAATATGAAACTGTGTTAGAATGGTCCAAAAGACATGGATCAAGCCAGATTTAATCTTAGCGATTGATTAAGGACTCTATCTCAGCCGTTGATATGTCAACCGGAAAAGTATAAGAGGAGGCTTGAGGGTTGCTTGTGTTGACACCTAATCCTTGTGATTGGGTGAATTTATGTAAATAGATAAATATGAAATATGAATAGTCATCGGGAGACGAACTGAACAGTCTCTCCCTCATGTATATAATGAAGACCTACTTGATGGAATAAACATACGAATCAGTTTTTGCTTTGTGGAGTTACTGCCTGGTCTGAAATGGTATCAAAGCCAGCTCCTTTTTAGCTTTATGCCATTTGTAACTCCCTATTTTGCTGCTCTGCTCTCCATTTAAAAGCGCTGCTCCATACAAAGCCTGCTCCATACAATACACTGCCCATATAATCGTTGGTGTTAGTTGCCTGACATTTTCTGTCAAGCCTACCTACACCATTGACTGCTACCGTTACGCTGCTCGCCTTGAATGCTGCTGCCATTCTCCAAAACAAACCCTATTAGACAGCGCAACAAAAAAAATGTCGTGATATCCTGTGTAAATATATTGTGTTTGGCTCCCATACGCTACTACGTTCCTCTGCTAAAATGCCAGAATCCCTTTCATAGAAAATACTATAGTTTTCATTTTTAACGCTCTACGCACATCTATGTTACGTGCAGTGAGAAGCAGTCTCACTTTCTTCACTTTATTTATAGTCGTCCAAGCTCATCTTGCCCCAAAACGTTATCAATGTAAATAAAGGCAGGCACCTTCTCTAACATTTCACCCAGTTCTAGCTGTCCATCCTCATGTTTTCTAATATCTGGAAGCGTCTCTCCATGTTCCATCAAATTTTTTAAGATCAATCTCTGCAACTCTACTATCTTTGGAGTTGAATTGATATTTTCGAAGAGTTGAACTATGGAATATTGATGAATTGAGGGAGACCGAACCTTCCACGCGCCCTGGTTCGAATGATTAGAATCAGTTCCACTGCCTCTTGTTTCTGCAGAGAAAGTGTGGAAGACCGGAGCAGCCACAGGAATTTGGGAAAGCTGATTGCAGATATTTATCAGGAAGAAACATTTTGTTTTGTTTTAACTTGTGACAGTGTTTGCAGGTTGATGCATTGATGTTTAATTAACTTTAGACATCATATCAAGCTTATAATCTGGTGCTTGGCAGATTCTTATAGCTTATGAAACATATATCTGATTATGTTTGCATGAATGTGCTGTTCTGCGTTACTGTTGGGTGTTCTCCAAAAGGCAGTGCTGAATAAGTTTGTGGCTTTTGGATATTTTTTTTACATCATTTTAATACATGTGCGCCAGTAGCCATACTGTTTTCCCACACTGCCTCACTGGCTGTGTGTGTTCTTTTGAAAATGTCGAATGCTGCTGCAATAACCATATGGGTTGAGCTTTTGTTAAAATAAAAAAAATCAAAAGCACATTTTTTTTACATCAAAAGCACATTTGGCTAGCATAAGTATTTTTACAGTACACAGATTTTTTCGAGCAGAAGTTTTTTGTTACAGAAAGCATTCAATCATATCCATGTTGGAAATAGTTCTCACTGGCAAGGAGAACTATCCTGAATGGTCCCGGATGATAAAACACGCCCTCATTTTCAATGAGTTGTGGAAAGGAGTGTGTGTCGGAGACAGAGACAATGAACCAGTACAGCCTACCTCAGAGAAAGAGCTCGTCATTTGGGAAAACAAGAACAACAAAGCTTATGCATTAATCGCAGAATCTGTAAATGAAGAGGTGAGTCGCCATATTTCGTCATATTCAACTGCCTTTGAAGCCTTACAAAAGCTGAAAGAACTCTA